>CM029023.1:12690074-12860074 GCA_016801055.1 Panax notoginseng | reverse complement strand
CTTTAAGCCATCCCAATCCATCTCAAAATCTATGTTAGCACAAGTTGGATGCAAATCATGCGGGTTTTCTCCATGCGTCGAGCACTCATACCTAAACCCTAGTATATTCAGTCCGCACGCGTTGCAGTATTTATCTGAAACGAGAAACGGACTGGCATGGTAATAAAATCTACATTTCTCCATAAATTTGTGAGTTATGAGGGGGGAATGTTCGGCTTGAAAGCAGTCTTTGTGAAGGTAGAAGTCACAAATATTGTTTGGGCACTTCAAACATGTTGTAAATCCGGGCTGCTTACAACCATTACACTTATAAGGTCCTTGGGCCTTTTGGTAACGGAGCGGGTGATCGTGGAGAGAATGGCGTTCTTCATAAGTGTTGTCTTCTTTTTTTTTATTTGACTTTCCCATCTTCAAAATTATGTCAAGAAAATGTTCTCAAGTAAATTATGAGTATATATATATATGGGAAAAATGTACATGTGAATCGTCCCTATAGCTCAAAAAAACCGTCGTCATAAGTGACTGTGTACTTACACAACTATGATGCATATACATATACTCCTATATATATCAATGGGAATTTTGATATGTTCTACAGAGGAGTCTTATTTGCTCTTCTTTTCATTCATATAAAGATTTTTTTTATATAATATAAAATAACACAATGCTCCCACTACTTTAATTTTAATGGATAGTAGTGGGAGCATTGTGTTATTTTATAAATTATCGATTTTTTTAAAGTAACTTGAATATTTTCAAACTCAAAATTGATATTATTTTATTTAATTTAGTCAATATAATAATGGATATTATAAATTACATAAAAATACTACTCATTTTAAACTTTATTATTCCATAATATTTAATAAATCATTTCAATTTTAAATTTGAAAATATCTCAAGTTAGACTTTCAAAAGTTAATAATGATCATATAATTTGAAATGAAAGTAGTATTATTTTTAAGGATAAACATGGACCAAAAATATATTGCTAATATTTATCAATTTTACTAGATATTATTTTTAAAGATAAACATTGTAGGTAAGGAAACCGTACCTTACTAGGGTTAGGGTTTCGTGTTGACTAAGGAGGAGAGAAATCCGCGAAGAGTACGGTCTTGATTGAGTGGTTGAAGAGGGGAGAAGATCAGGTAAGCAATTACTTGAGTAACACGTGGCAGAACTCTTAGGATTCAAGAGCCTTCTTCGAAGTCTCCAGTTCAGAGAGAGAAAAAGTCCCCTTACTATTGAAATGAAAGGGGGTATTTATAGAGTTTCCTGAAAAATAGTCACGTGCCTTGCACATGTCTGGGTCTTGTGCTTGGCATGTGATTTCAGAGGAAATTCCAAGAATACCCTTAATTACTTAAGTAATGCCTAAATCATACTATCTTTCTAGCCACCAATCCAATCCCTCAATCAATTCCCAAATGAGTCGTCTCCACGAGTCTTCTGCCTCGGGACACGTGGAAACTTCTCCGATTCATTTAATTCTTTAGATCACACGTAAGCCCTAATTTTATATTTGGGCTCACAATTGCCCCCTGCACGTGAGTCACGCCTTCGGAGTGATGATCGTGCAAAAATATTTCGAGTCTTTGAATCCTGCTTCAAATTTTCTGCATAATCCGCGGAGCTCGATCTTGCAAGCCTCAAAAAGAAACAAAAATATTATGAGAAATAAACCTTAAGAGAACTCTCTCAAAATATCCTGAAAATCATTTATCAATTTTGTTTCTACATCTTGCTCAATTAAATTAAATCTAAAAACTTAGAAATGAGGGGATTAGTTGTAACAATTAATAGTATATATATAAATTATTCATAATTTGTAAATGAAGATGCATAGTAGAATATTTGACGATACTTGACAATATGCATTAATTAGAAGGGCAAATGTAACAATAAAATATGCACAAGAATTTAGTTTTGTGGGTAAAAACAAGTGACATCAGTGTGAACATGACTCGTCTAGAGTGGGGCCTGTTTGAATTTGCTTTCAGCTACTGCTTATGAATATCATCCAGCAGTCTTTCAGGTTTTGCCAAAATATAATAATTTGGGGACATAATAAAGGCATTTCAAAAGTCGGAAGCTGCATTTTTATTTTTTGAAAAATAAATAAAATATTAGGATATATAAATAGGTATTCTATTAACAAAAAAAACAGTACTCAACACGTTTTTTTTATTTATATATATATATATATATATATATATATATATATATATATATTTTATATATTTATTTATTTTAAAATTGGTTCAAACTTCAAACACCAACAATTAGAGTTCTAAAACAAAACAATTTTACAGAGATTGATTTTGTAGAATAACAAGTTTATTAGAATACATATATTTTATTGTGTATATATAGAAGGAGAAGGGCTGAGTTTCTTCTTCGCAAGTGATGAAATAATATAATATCAAAAAAATTGCGCGATCAAAGAGATTCGTTTTCAAGTTCAGATAATAGCGATTGAATTAATCAGTTCTCGCCATGTGAACATTCCAAGAATTGCAGTTGGTTTTTTTTTTTTTCTTTTTTGTTGCGCCAGATTCGTAAGAACCGATGTCAGTGTAAAGCTTTAATTCTATGATCATAGCTGCAGGAAAGGATGATGAGGGACAGGATAATAAAAAAAAACAATAAAGCCTAAAAGTAGAAAACCTACCATCTAGTTCATGACTATACTGCCACTTTCTAATTACGGCACTTTCTTGAATGATGTGCAGTATCTAGATTCCTTTTTTTTTTTATTAATGCAAGTATTATCATCCTGCAAACTAGAATTAGGGAGAACAATGACGTTTTTTTTTTTAATGATGCAGGTTCAAATTTTTTTTTTTAATACTAAATAATGATAATGCAACATGCAAAAGCAAATCCACAAACGTGATGGATTTTATTTTTTTTAAAAAAATATATATAAAAGAAAGACTTACTTTTAAGGAACTTCAAGCGACACTTCGTCCCGATCAATCAAACAACAAATCAAGCAAGTTACCATACTTGGACCATCTTGGGCGGGAGAACCCTAGTAGGGACCCGATCAATCAAACAACAAATCAAGCAAGTTATCATACTTGGACCATCTTGGGCGGGAGAACCCTAGTAGGGACCGAATTCCAGGATGGTCCGAATCTCAACGTGGTCGAATCCCGAGGTGACCGAACCCTAGAGGGTTTTTCGTCGTTTGATAATTTTGTTCCTTGTTCTTTTCAGGTGTCCTTAACCTCTCATTTTCCAGGCTAAATCTTCTTATTCAAGTTTAGACTTTTTTGCGCCGGACATTTTCAAAAAAAGAGATTGTTTTCAAGGCGACCTCGTTTGTTCAGTATTCATAATTTCTCTTTTACCATGGTAAGTACTATATTTTGAATGCTTTCCACTTCGTTTTCCTGTTTCATAGAATTCTCATATTAAATCACCCTTGTTATAGGCCAACTCTGACGAACGTTCTGCGGACCCAAAAACTACTAAGGAAATCCCCTTCATTAGTGAGTGGGGAAAAGCTCCCTTCTTTGGGCCTTTTGACGATTTCTGGGAACGAACGAAGAATTTTGATCGTGCCACTTTTTATCCACCTGACAAAGGGGGTGTATTTCTATATGTTGCAGCTAGCGAAAGTGCGGATAGCTTTCCCTGCTCTGCTCACATTCTCCGCATGTGTATCGAAACATAAGATTATCCTTTCAGTTCCGTTCGCTTTCTGTCCGACTCATCTAGTCGCCTTCAGGGATGGCAACCTTGAACCGACGAGATCCTCGGGAATCCCGATTATGTGAAGTTGTTGGACAAAGCTGGGATTCTGCGTTGTGTTCAACTATGTAGAGATCTTCGTATCCAACATGATTATGACGCCCTTACCTTATTGGTTTCACGTTGGTGCTCTTCTACATGTACATTTGTCACCACTTGGGGGGAGTTCACCCCTACTCTAGAGGATGTCTATGCCATTTACCAGTAATTCTTTCTTCTGTTTTGTATATTCATCCTCATTTTTTTCTTGGGTTATGTATTTATTTTGAACTATATCTTGTAGCCTTCCTGCTGCTGCTTCAGCTTCTTGTGGTTCATCCAGCATGTCCTCTAGGGATACCGAATGTGTCGCGTATTTGACAGAAGCTTTCAAGCGGGCTTCCAATTACACCACGAGGTTCCAAAGCAATATAATCCTTTCAGACTTTGAGACGCCCAACCATCCGGAGACTTCCTGGCTATCTTGGGTCCGTTATTTCTTTCGGGATTACAAGCCTGGCCACTGGAATAGTTCTGTTTATAGAGAGTCCGTTCTTGCTCTTCATAAGGAACCTTGTCCTTTTCCTTTAGCTGCATATCTGGCTATGTGGTTTTCCCACTTTATCTTCCCTAGGTTACCTATGGACGGTCCCTCGACCCGTATGTTTAGCTTAGCGGCTTTGTTGTCTCGGGGTCTGGATGTTCCTCTTGCTGCTCTCTTTTTGGGGACCTTGTATCGTCGCTTGGATGATACTTTCCTTACCTAGAGAGAATCTGTCGGAAGGTACCCTTTTTAGTTTCACTTATTTATTATATTTATTATATATATTGCTTATCAATATTTCTTTCATTTATTCAGGTATGACGTGAATTGCTTCATTCCATGCTCCTTTCTTCAGATCTTCCTCTTCGAGCACTTTTGGGGCCATTCTACATCTGTGCACTTGTCCCAGAAACGAAGGAAATATCCATCCCCTTTTTCATCGCCTAATATTGTTCCCCGCAACGTTCGCTGGATTGATCATAGGATTACTTCAGATTTGCGGCTTTATATTGATAACTTTTCCTGTTTCACTGCCCTTCCGTACACCATTATTCCAGAGGGAGGTTCTCTGCCTCGTTTATATAAGAGGGACTTCCGTTATTTTTCAAATGTCAGGGAATTGGCTAGTTCTTCACTTTCTTGGTTCATATTCCTCCGAGCTGCGGAACTTCCCTATCTTGTTGAGGATGATGTTTTTGGCACAGTACTTTACTCTCCTCATAGAGTCATGAGGCAGTTTGAATTTGACCAGAATCGACCTTTCGGCCGCTCTTGCCAGAGGGATTACGAGAGTGCTCTCCTCAATTTTGTCCCCACATCATCCTCATTTGCATGGGAGTTTCCAAAACCATCTACTGCTCCTTATGACCCTCTTCATTTCGTTATACCAGAAGATTCTCGGCAAGGGCGCTATACTATTTTTGAACGCTCATCAACCTTAAAATATGGCAGGATGATACTATGATTTGTTCGCCGGCAATTTCTCCTCCCGAACGTCTTCAATGGACCAGAATTTTATGTTCTCCTAGAACTAATACTCGTTCGGAGCGTTGGCCAACTAGTAGTTGGCTTCTTGAGCGTAAGGCTTTAATGTCTGAGTCTCTTCCTCCTCAGTCAGCAGATCCAGACGTTCCTCCCGTACAAATCCCTACTACTTCCTTGAATCTTCCGTCACGGGTTTCATCTCGGATACCTTCTACAGTTCCTCCCCAGGGATCCTTTGCTGCTGAGGAAATCAAAGTTACTTCTTCTAAAATGAGAGCATCTGCTATTACTAACTCAGAGTTAATGCCCCCTACAGATTCTACTGTGGTTTTCGCTAGTCGTTCTGTCACTAGACGAATGCCAAATGGGCAAACACTTATCTTAAAGCCTTTGGCAAAGCGCCCCCTTGATAACGCTAGCTCTAGTATGCCGGCAGCCAAGGATCCAGTCAAGAAACATCGCAAACTTTTGGTAAAATTTGTAGCATTTTCATTTATCTTTCAACCATTCATACATCTATTTTCGTGTTTTCCTATGTCATTATTTTCTTGTTTTTCAGATTACCGAGGCTGATGAAGAAAATGATGATGTTCTTAATGGGTTTCCTGCGGGTGCTGTAAGTGAGACGGTTGTGGCTTCCACTATTTGTGGGCCTCCTCAACCTATTACTGTTGCCATCGAGTCTTCTACACCGCATGATGATCGTGTTAGTCTTAATGCTAATGATTCTTTATCTGATGTGAGTTCGGGTCATGATGTGGGTTTTACAACTCTCTCTTCATGTGTCCTCTTATAGCACCTCCTCATGAGAGTCTAGATGGTGCCGGTGATGCTCCTATTTTCTCAAAGGAGAATCCATCTGAGCTTATTGCTGACATTCCGCTTTCAGTGGCATTCACAACTCTTTATCCATCAGTGTGAGTATTTTCTTTAGTTGACATATACATATTTTCTTTCTTTCTCTATAATATATTATGTTTTATCATTCATTTTTTTTATAGCTTGAGAAGAAATGTTTGCCTTTATCTGTTGAGTCACTTGCTTTATTTGATGCTCTTAATCCGGGTGTCGTCACCTTGCCGTCTAGTGATGACCTTGGCTATCCTCCTACTGACCAGGGCTTCAAGGATTTATCAGCAACACAACAGCCACATGTTTCTTCATCCTTTGTTAAGGAGTCATCAGCAGCCCATCAGCCACCTGTTTCTTCATCCTTTGTCCCGAGTGATTTTATGGTGGCTTCTGAAGTGGTTCCTACTAGAGTTTCCTTTAATCCAAGTGGAGATTTTATTTCTTGGAGGGGTTTTCAAATATCATCTTCCAGTTAGGAAATTCTCGATCGTCTCTTAACTCGATTTCCACAAACACTTGACCGTCTGACTATCCGCATGGCCCCCGTTCAGACTTTCTTTTTGGATCGACTTGCTAGCCTTATTCTTGAAATGCACAGTCTTTCTTTCTATTCTTTGCGAGCCGAAGACTTAGATAGATTTAGTAGTGAGCTTAATGACTTCTCCACTGTTGGCTTTGATATGTCTCCCTTTTGGGCTCGGTTGGATCTTCTTAGTTCCACTTTTTAGATCGTTGCACTACGGTCAGAGGTTACTATGTATCACTGTGAGAATAACTCATTTTCAGAACAACTTTCAGATCTTGAGAAAACCGCAAACGAACTTGAGACCCAACTTCAGGGTTTAAAGTCAAATATCCAAATTTTTCAGAAGCTGAAAGCTACCAATGTGAAGGCTCGTGACGCTGCCATTGCTAAATTGGAGGCCCTAGCTTTGCCCCCGCTTCAGTTTGATATGTCATGGCCTTTAGATCATGACTTTTTGTAGTTTTTTATTCCTGCATCAAAAACTTATTTACATATATTCCCTTTATGATAATAGAGTTTCTTTAGCCTTATTAATTGCCTTTAATTTGAATTTTTTTTTCTAAGACTCAATGCTTAACATTGAATCTCAAATTATTCAAATTAATATTCTAACACAACAATTTGAATAATAAAAAAGGCAAACATGAATTTTGTTAAAAAAAACACGTTTTTTTTCCCGCAAACTATCACTTGAATCCATACTTTATAAAATCAGAAAAATATTCAAGTATAAGTGAAAATTTGACATTTTATTGATAATCATGTTGTTTTTAACGAAAAGCATAACGTTTCAGATTTTCATAAATCTTGCTTTTATCGGAGAAAACATAACGTTCGCCACTTTTAGAGATAAAGTGTAACTTTCTTGGATTTAAGGACTTAAACTCATGTGTCTTAATTACTTTTGAAGTTAAAAGTATAACTTTTCTGTGATGACTATCTCATGTATAATATTTCTTTACCCATTTTAGGTTCAATGGGCCTGAGATAGCATCTGATCCCACACGAGATATTTTGCAATATCCGCTTTCAGAGATCTCTCGCACCCTATACGGGCCTTCCCATTTGGGGAAAAATTTGGTGGTTGGTGTTCCCCTCATGACTTGATTCGCTGTCTTGAGCACCAAGTCCCCCACCAGAATTTGTCGAGGTACCACTACAGCATTGTATTGTTGTCACTGTTTTTCATGGTATCGTTCTAATTTTTCTTTAGCTTTGTCTCAGAAGTCAGCTAAGGCTTCTAGGGCAGCTGGTCGGTTCTCTTCCTCGACTAACCTTCGGAGTCTCATCCTTGCCGAAGGAATTTCTATTTCAGCAGGCAACACAGCTTCTTCACCATATACTAGCGCGTATGGGGTTTCACCTGTAGGCTTTCTTTTTGAAGTTCGATAGGCCCATAGTGCTATTGGTAACTGTTCTGTCCATGTTTTCGGGTGATCATCAAGGGTTTTTGAGAGAATATTGATCAAAGTTTTGTTTGTGGCCTCTGCTTGTCCGTTGCCTTTCGGGTAGTAAGGAGATGATTTGTAATGCTTTACCCTGTATCTATCTATCAGGCTCTTGACGTCCCTATTGATGAAGGGAGTTCTATTATCTGATAAAATGATATTCGGGATCCCAAAACGACAAATAATATGCTCTTTGATGAAATTTGCCACTGCTAGTCCTGTAGCCCTCTTTAAGGGTATTGCTTCTACCCACTTTGTGTACATCTCAGTGGCAGTCAAGATCCAGATGTTACCCTTTGAATTGGGATGAATAGGACCTATAAGATCCATTCCCCATGTATGAAAGGGCCATGGTGTTGCTAAAGTTCGCAAATCCACAGCAGGAGCATGAATCAAGTTTCCATGAATTTGGCAAACGTGACACTTCTTGGCAAACTCTAAGCAATCCCCTTCCATTCTAGGCCAGTAGTAACCATGATCAATCAACTGTTTATACAACTTGGCTCCTCCTTGGTGTTCAACTTTATGCATTTGGTAAACCAAATCCTTGGCCTCTCCTAATTCCAAACACCGTAAGGGCTTGCCATTAAACCCTCTTCTAAACAACTCTCCGTTTTGTAAGAAGAATCGTTGTGCTTTCTTCTTTATCGTGACTGCATCTTTCTTTTCGGTAGAAAGACTACCGCTTTGTAAAAACTCCATATATGGGCTCCGTCAGTCTACTATATCGTCGATGAAGGCACATTCCTCCTCCTCAGGGTATTCTTGACACGAAAGACATTGTCGTTGAAGTGCATCTGCTTCTTTCTTCATTTCGGGCCAATAATACCCTTGGCGTTGCAACCTTCGATACAATCTAATATCTGCCAATCCGTAATTTTCTTCATGTACCTGATATAAAATCCTATTTGCTTCATCCTTCCCCAAACATCTTGTCAAAACACCATCTGCTTCTTTATGGTACAATACTCCTTTAATGATGCGGTATTTCTGAAGCTCCACCGGTGATATGTTCCCTTCTTTTGTTTGTAATTGATGAGAGATGTCATGTCTCCAATCTTCTGTCAAATCTTTGGGAAATAATTCCAGCACCGTGGTTGGGAGGATCCTTTTGATTACCTTCATATCAAAGTCTTCTCCTTTGACATACACTCTAGATGCTACTGTGGCTAATGCATCAGGTTGTCTGTTTTGTACTCTCGGCACGTACTCAATCACTACCTTCTTGAAGGCTTCCATCACTTTTTGTGCTACAGTTCGGTATGGTGCCAAGATAGGTTCCTTTACTGCAAATTGACCTCGTATTTGTTGAACTGTCAAATTTGAATCTCCCTTTACTTTGATACACTTGGCTCCCAATTCTCTAACCGCTAATAATCCCAATATGAATGCCTCATATTCTGCTTCATTGTTCGTGCAAGGGAAATCCAGTTTATATGACAGGGCCACTTCCTTTCCATCCTTGGTAGTTAATACCACACCTGCTCCTCCTTTTCCTTCTGCGGATGACCTGTCGAAGGCCAAGTTCCACCACTCTGAATCTTCATCTACCACGTCAATTTTTTCTACTTCCCCCCTGGAAGATCCTCCCCTGGAAGATCCTCTGAAGGAGGTTCATATTCTCCATGCGGAAACTGAGCGAGCAGGTCTGCTAATGCCTGACATCTGATTGCCTTCGGTGTTACACACTTGATGTCATATTCTGAAAGGATCATCATCCATCTTGCAGGTCTTCCTACCAACGCTGGTCTAGTTAGTAAGTATCTGATCGGGTCAGTTCTCGTTGCAAGTTTCACTTCATGTGCCAAAAAATAATGACACATTTTCTGTGCGACAAACACCAGTGCCAGACAATGTCTCTCTAATTGTGAATACCTGGTTTCTGGCCCCCTAATTATTCGGCTGATGAAGTATACAGGTTTTTCTTCCCCATCTACCTCTTGTGTGATCAATCCTCCTACAGACTTTGCGGTAGATGTGATATACAGCTGCAATGGTATTCCTCTCTGTGGTACTACCATCGTCTTCACCAAGGCCAAAATTTCTTTTACTCACGAAGGCTTGTTGCTGGTCCTGTCCCCAGTCCCATTCCGTCTTTCCCTTTAGTAACTTTTCGAAAGGTTCCGTGACTTCTGCTAATGCTGGCATGAATCTTCTCATGTAGGAAACTTTCCCTAGAAAGCTTTTCAACTGTTTCTGCGTTCCAAAAATTTTCCAGTTGTCATCCCAAAGGCACACTTTTTCGGGTTCATCTTTAACTTATACTTGTGACAAAGTTCAAACACCTTTCTTAAATCCTCTATGTGGGTTGTCTCCTTTTTAGATTTCACTACTATGTCATCCACATAGTCCTCCACAATGTCATGAATCATGTCGTGAAAGATGGCATGCATTGCCCTTTGGTAAGTTGCTCCCGCGTTCTTCAACCCGAATGGCATTACTACATAGTAGAAATTCCCAAACGGGGTACGGAAGGCTGTCATCTCCGCATCCTCCAGGGAGATTTTTATTTGATTGTAGCCTACGAACCCATCCATGAATGACATCATCTCATGATTTCCTGTTTCATCCTCCAAAGTGTCTATATTGGGTAGCGGATACATGTCCTTTGGGCATGCCTTGTTCAAGTCTCTGAAATCCACGCATATTCGTAACTACCCATTAGATTTCTTTACTGGTACTATGCTGGATAACCATACTGGATGTTGAATTGGTTTGATGAATCCTACATCTAACAACTTCTTTATCTCTTCTTTTATTTGTGTTTCAACTTCTGGTGCATAGATGCGAGGCTCTTGCTTCACTAGTTTAGCTCCCGGGCTTAAGTTCATATTATGCTCTACCAACTCCTTGTCAATCCCGGGCATCTCATTATAGTTCCAAGCAAACACATCCCCATACTCTCGTAGTAACTTCACCAGCTCTTCCTTTTGGTTGGCGTTCAGCTCCTTGTTAATGTAAGTCGGCTTTGGCGCTCCTTCTCCTGTTGCCAGATCAACTTCCTCCAATTCATTTTGCTGAGATTTTGGCCGGTCCTCAAAACATTCCGGAGCTGGTTCCACCCTCTGCTGCTCAATTTCTTCCTTTTTGTTGCTACTGGAGTGGGGGGCCCTCCTGAGCCCTCAGGTTTGGATGTACATTCGAGCTCCTCCCCCTTGCACCGTCACAAGCGAAACACTATCTTTCCATCGGGTTTGATTACGTTTTCCCACTTTGTCTTCTGTTCTTCTTTTCTTTTATTTACTTTGTCAGCTTCCGATTGGACTGTTCGTTTGGCATTGATTATATTTCGGGCATCCTCTGAGTCTGCTGTGACAACCCGATATTTTCTATATAAATAAATAAGAAATTTTGCGTATAAATTTTTTTTTATATTAAGGATGAGGATTTGTACAAGATATTATATATATGTATTTATGTGGTAAATAAAAATATAATTATTACATAAATATTTACAAATGAATTTATTTTAGAATTATTGATTTTTATAAAGTATATACTTATAATAATTAAGCTATGGTAGAAATGTTTTTATTAATTATTTTCTATGAAAATATAATCATATATTATTTAGATAATCTATGAAGTGATTTTTAGAATAATTATAATAATTATTTTATTATATGAGTTTTAGTACGGATTAGTAAGTTAATTATTTTACCTTAATTATTAAGGTTAAATATGAAGAATAATCAGATATGGAATCCAAACCCTAATTTTGGATTATTGTCAAGGTATGAGAATAATAATATAATATTAATTATATTTTGATTTTTCAGTGCTATGAATATGTACTGGATGTACGTATTGATAATGATTGGTCAATTATGATGTTTAATTTCAAAACCCTGATATTATTTGGTTAAACCCTAATTTTACTTAGGGAAACTCTAAATTGAAAATCAATTGTGAGCTTAAGACTGTTATATAACTGTGTTATATGTTTTATGTTGTGTATTAAGTGATTAATTAGGTTAAACCTTAATAATATCAAGAAAACCCTAAATATATTTTTAAAACCTTAATTTTCTATTAAAAACTCTAATTTTAATTATTTAGTTATAATTAAATTTTTTATTGAACTCTATACATAATTGTTCAAATCCTAGAAATTATTTGGGAAATCTTAAGATTTAAAATCTATGGATTAAAACCTAGATTCAAGTGTCATGGACAAGAATACCCTTAATTACTTTATTAATTTACAAAAATAGCATTTTTGATTTATTTAATTGAGCTTGCTTGCAAATCTTTCCATATTTTGGGTTGTTCACCAACCCTAGATATCCCATGTGACAAAATCTCAGCCATATATTGACAGCAAATCAGCCATTACATGCATCTAGACTAGTATAAATAGATTGGAGGAGAGAGAAATGGCATTAGTTAACTTACATTTTGTCCAACACTCAAAATTTTTCTCTCAAGCCCCAAACCTCCGAATTTCAGTTGCATATCAGTCATATAATCAAGCCCCACGAAAATCCATAACAAACATCAGTAGCCAGATTACAAGAAGATCAAAGTAAAGGTATAAACCCTAGCCCGAAAAATCTGTCCAAAATCTGTTGTTTGATGTTGTGTTTGATTGTTAAAATATGTTGTTAGTAGTGTCTAGTGATGATCTGGGTTGCTAGATGTTAGATCCATAATATCTAGAGGCTCGGATTTGAAGATTTGTCAAATCTGGAAATTTTTAAAAAAGGCGTCTGACAATGAATGTCAGGTCATGTAGATCTCTGTACGTGTTTGATTTTTGTGTTTTAAGTGTTGAATATTGTAGTCTGATATATAGTCTTTGATCTAGAACAAGAAGCAGACTTAGATCTGGTCTAGATTGAAAGTTATTGTTAGTCAAACCTCATTGACCGACCATGACTATCGAATTTCTGGAAAACCCAGATTCGCCCAGAAACGGTCTGACAACTGATTTGAAGTCTTAGATCATGCATGTGTTTTATGATATGTGTTTTCTCTTGAACCTATCTTGTAGTATGTTAGTTTAGCTTTCGAACCATGCTTTTAGTACCTTTATATGTCTAACGTGCTGGATTTAGTAGCTAGTCAAAAGAGGTCAGTCGTTCATGAAATCAGTTTTCTGGGTAACCCAGAAAACTGATGAACATGAACACTGACAAGATTTGACCGGCATAGATCTGACTTTTCTGTTGTATTTTTAGTGATGTTTTGTGATGAATCTATAGTATTACATGTGACCTACAATCTAGTACTCTTAGATCACAAACATGTTACCCGATTTGCTTGTAGTGGAGGCTCAAAGTGAGACCCTCGAACTGTTCTTCATTTCTGGGTAACCCAGAAATGAAGAACAGCCTCTGACAGCTTATTTAGACCCTTTGATCTCTTTGTTTGTGCATTATTTGATGTTGTTAATGGTTGGATCGTGTAGTCTTGTGCTTGTACTACATTATCTGACCATCAACCTGTCCAAAAATATCATGATCAGATCAGAAATCGTGGTCAAAGGAGGAACCTCGAAACTGCCTTATGAATGTATGAAAAACACCAAGAACACCTATAGCGACAGTTTTGTCACTATAGGTGGCATTTAGCGACATATTATTTATTATTTTCAGAAAATTATTAAATAAATAGAAAAAAAATAGTTTTTAATTATTAAAAATACAAAATACATTATTAAAAATTATTTTAAATTCTAAAAATTAGTTTTTAATTATTTTTAATATTTTTGGAATATTAAAAGTATTTAATTTATTTAATAATAATATTAAATAAATTATTTAAAAATGATTTTAATACTTGAAAAATTATATTATGATATAATAAAATATTTTAAGTTATTTTTAATGACTTTTAATATTTTGAGATAAATTTCATTAATAAATTAATATTAATGATAATTAAGTTATTTACTAAATGAATTAAATAAATTAATTAAAAATCATTTTATTATATTAAAAATCATTTTAAATAATAATAAGGTATTTAAAAATATTTTTAAGTTATAAAATATAACTTTCAATATTTAAAGGTAAATTTTATTAATTAATTATTATTAATGATATTAAAGTTATTTAATAATTATATTAAATAATTTAGTTTTAAAAATGATTTTTATATTATAATAATCATTTTAAATGAAAATAAAGTGTTTAAAGATATTTTAAGTTATAAAACATAACTTTTAATATTTAAAGAATAATTTCATTAATAATTAAATATTAATGATTATTAAGTTATTATTAATGATATTAAGTTTATTTAATAATTATATTAAATAAATTGTTTATAAATGATTTTATTAATTTAAAAATCATTTAAAAGAGATATAAATGAATTAAAAATATTTTAAGTTATACTTAATGACTTTTAATATTTTGATAAATAAAATATTAATACTTTAATATTAATGATAATTATTTAAAAATGATTTTAAATATTTTAAAAATCATTTAAGGGTAATATTAATACTTTAAAAGTATTTTAAGTTATTATAAATAACTTTAACCTTTTGAAAATGATTTCATTAATAGTTTAATATTAATTAAATATTAATGATAATAGAATTGATTAGTATTTAAATCATTTAATAATGATTTCGGTGTTTGAAAATTCAGAATAAATTATAATAAATGTTTTAAAATTATAGTAAGTCATTTAAAAATAATATGACTGATATATACGGATATTGAGTTACAGATTAGAGTCTTAGACTCGAGAATTACCCGATAAAGTTGTCGGTACACCGACATATTTCAGAAATTGATCTGAACTTGTATATTTTGTCTGTATATGTGTTTATTTGTGATTAAATGGTTGTTAAACATGTGTAACAATGTGATTAGGTTATGTGCTGACTGCAATAAGCAGTGTTATGTGTTATAGTATGTTGTTCTAATCGAACGAACGATCATATTAATGATAGGTCGTGAGATAAGCGATAGATCTTAATTACAAATTGTAAGCAGCGCTTCAGGCAAGTTTCTAACCTTTGCATTTTCTTTATGCAATGGATGTGAGTAAGAGTGTTTCTAAACTATATTATTATTGTACAGATTATGAACTTTATATTATATAAGCTCATTGAATATCAACATGATAGTATATGATAATTTGAATATATATATTCTGTTCGTTAATTTCTAGAAATGATTATACAAGTGTCCCCACTTGGATAATCATTGAATTTAATCACATGTTGATATACCTTTTTCAATTACCTGTATACATATATGTTGAATTATAGATTATTGTTGACAAGATAAAACCTTTGATTTAGAACCTAGACAGGTATGAACATCCCTACACGGGAAAATTTTTATGCGCTCCGGCGGACAAAGGATGAACGATAATATCGTTCTAGTAATGTAGTATTGATCAATGCAGGGCATAACGGGCTGATCACCCCCCGTGCCCGTAAGTTATGACGGTTTGCAGATGAATTTCTGTCTTACCCTATCGAAAATTAAAACAATGTTCATGGCATGTCACCATACCCCAGTTATAGTCATTATGTAGTTTCAAAAATTTGAAAGAGAGTTGTTATGTTATTATTATCAGTTCAGAATACTTCACAACTATTGCCTGGTTGTAGAAGAATAGTACAAAGAAAATATTTAAATCCTTTCAGATTATATATATTATTGTTATTACTTGCTGGGCACTTAAATGCTCATCCTTGCTTAAATTTAAATGTTTTCAGCTAAGTGTGAACGACCAGAGAGCTCGACTAAGAACAAAGGGAAAGGAAAGGTTGCCGGATGAATGATTGTTATCTTATGTAATAGTTTAATATTAGTAAGACAATGATATTAATTAACTATCATGGGTTGTAATGAATGTTTAAAGGTTACGTACTTGGGATTAGACTCTGATGATATGTAAATTAAGTTTGACTTTTATATTATTGTTATTATTATTAGTATTATTCCGCTCATAGAAATGGTATCGTGAAGAACCGAGTTCGGGTTTCAAGTACCTGGATTTGGGGTCCTCACATCTGCTGCCCGCTTCCTTGGGTCTTTTTCTTCTTTCTCTACATCTACTAATACAAGTTTCTTATTTTTGAAATATTCACCTTGTTCTAAGGTCTTCTTCTTTTCCTTTTTCACAGGCACAAACTTGTCCTCCTGTACCTCCTTCCAGCTTGCTAGCTTCAGAGAATCAGGCTTGGCAATATGGTTTTCTCCTTCTTCGGCGACATCATCGAAGAAAGCTGCTTCGGTGATATGTGCCTCCTCCGGCCCAAAAGGGTTCCTTGTCGCTGGTACCTTAACCTCCTTGCCTTTCCAAATTGCCTTCATGCACTGATGAAAAACTGATGGTACCACCCCATAATCATTCTGTCAAGCTCTTCCTAGCAACACATGATATGTTGTGTCAACCTCTACTACATGGAACATCACAGGTCCTCGGATCTTCCCCACTTGCATATCCACCTTGATGTATCCGAGGGTTCTCGTGCTTTGATTAACGAACCCCGTGATGTTTGTCTTTTCCTTCACGATCTTCTTCTCTGGCATACCTAAATGTTTAAAGACAGTGTAGGGCATGATATTTACAGATGCTCCATTATTGATGAACGCTCTCCACACTTCTATGCCATTAATTATTGCTGTCACATATAGTGGTCTATTATGTGGATATCTCACCTCTCTATCAGCCTTAGAGAAAGTAATTTTGTTCTCTTCCTCCTCCACCGTCTTCACAAACCCTTTGCTGATTGCCATGCAAGTCTCTTGTGCCTCGGCAGCTTTGATGATTGACTTGGTCGCTTCTATCCTTGCTTCCTAAGTCAATCCGATCTGATCAAAAAAATTTCTGAACTTAGCTCCGTTCATCAATGTGGTCACCTGCAGACCTGGATCAGAATTGTCCTCCATCATTTCTATGTTCTCCATCATCTCCACTTCTCTTCCCTCTAGTGATTCACTATGAGTAATAGTGTTGCACGTTTCTTTCCCCTTGTGGTTAGGAAGTGGCTTGTCCAATACGTTGTTTCCTCCTTCCAGTTCAATTTCTCCTGTCGCCAATTTCTCATGGTAGATCCTTCGTAGACTATAACAATCTATAGTGGAGTGTCCGGCGTACTGGTGGTATACACAGAAGTCTGGTCTCCTCTTCCTTTCTTCTGTTACAACAAATCTGGGCCTTGGAGGTTTTACAACTCCATGTTCTACCCATTGCTCGTATAAATCCCTAAATACCTTCTCACTGCACGTAATAGCCCCTGGGATTGGGAATCTCGAAAACTTGTCTCCTGGTTTTACATGGTTCCTTTAATTCTTTTCACTCTTTTCCCTCTTGCCCCCTTGTGGCTTTTGCTGAGAATCTGCCAAAGCCACAGTAGTAGTTCTTTTGCCCTTCTATGTAACAGTCGTATGGCTTGCTGGCAAAGTCATAATTCCTCCTAAGTCTTGTGCAAATGTTGAGAGTGTTGCAAAGGAATCACATGATTTAGTGACCAAGTGGGGCTTAAAGGTATCTAGGGCACCATTGTTGCATATGCTCACTAGATTCTTCTCCTCAATCGGCTCCATGCATTTTTGCACCTGAGCCCTGAATCTGTCTACGTAATCTGATAGCTCCTCATTTGACTTTTGTTTGAATCTCATTAATTCCACGATGGTCACCTGTTTCTGCATATAAAAAAACTTCTTAAAAATTGTAACTTCAAATCGTTCCAATCTTGGACTGACCCTTTCTCTAGATTGTAGTACCAACTGAAGGCACTATCTGTCAACGTTTTACTGAAATCACGGAGCAAGAGGTTATGGTTGATTACTTCATCATAACCCAACCACAGAGACATCGACTCTACAAATCTGGCTATATGTTCTCTCGCATTCCCTTTCTCTCCATTGTACTTCGGGAATTGTGGTGGGTGCTCAATATACCCTGCTGGGTAAGGCTGTCTCCGTATATGTGTCGGGTATGGTGGAGTGAAGTCCAATTCTGATGGTCTGGTTGTCTGTCTTCGAAGTTGATTGATTACGTCAAGCATATCATCCTTTGTCACATACTGACTTGTCGTATGGACTTTTTGAGGGGTTGTAATATATTGTTGTGTTGGCGGTGTATATGGTAAGGAAATCGGCTGGTGTACACTAGCATCATGCAAAGCTTGCATTCCTTGTACTTGTTGGCTTGGTTGTTGGGCGTGGCTTGGTATAGTCGGTATCTGCACTTGTGAAAATATTGGGAATGTGGTGGGAATGATGATTGGTTGAGGCGGCTGGCTTGTTTGCACTCTGGGTTGTGGTGCATCACCACTGGTTTGGGGCTCTAAATGGATGACTGGAATCGGCTGACTCTCCGTTGCTGGAAGCACATTTTGATTGTCCTTGTTGACATCCACTCCTGCTCGTTCTACCTGCGGACTTCCTGGAAACATAGCTTTGAATGTTGGAATCTGCATTAACTGCTGACGAAAATTTCCCATCTCTTCCTGTTGCTTCCGCATTTCTGACATCATGGCCATCATCATTCCTTGTCCTTCTCTTGCCTCCTTTAAGGCCTTGAACATCTCCAACTGCACAACATTCGTGATTATTCGTTCTCCACTTGCTTCCTCACCTTGTCTTCCTGTGCCCATCTGCCTGTCATTGTTTTGTTGTTGATCAGCCATATGAGGTGATGTTGAACTTCCTTCAGAAGCGTCTTCTACGAGGAGTTGATCGAGATCCAGATTCGTGCCTTGGAAATGTTGATTTGTCTGCCTCGGAACCGGATCCGGTGAAGTAATGCTAGGTGTCGGTGAAACTCTTCCTATAGTTCTCCCACTTCGAGTCGTGGGCATACCCTTCACAAATTCTACACCTCCCCAGCAGAGTCGCCAAATAAATGTAGGTAAGAAAACCGTACCTTACTAGGGTTAGGGTTTCGTGTTGACTGAGGAGGAGAGAAATCCGCGAAGAGTACGGTCTTGATTGAGTGGTTGAAGAGGGGAGAAGATCAGGTACGCAATTACTTGAGTAACACGTGGCAGAACTCTTAGGATTCAAGAGCCTTCTTCGAAGTCTCCAGTTCAGAGAGAAAAAAAGTCCCCTTTCTATTGAAATGAAAGGGGGTATTTATAGAGTTTCCTGAAAAATGGTCACGTGCCTTGCACATGTCTGGGTCTTGTGCTTGGCATGTGATTTCAGAGGATATTTCAAGAATACCCTTAATTACTTAAGTAATGCCTAAATCATCCTGTCCTTCTAGCCACCAATCCAATCCCTCAATCAATTCCTAAATGAGTCGTCTCCACGAGCCTTCTGTCTTGGGACACGTGGAGACTTCTCCGATTCATTTAATTCTTTAGATCACACGTAAGCCCTAATTTTATATTTGGGCTCACAAACATAAAACAAAAATATAGTATTTATATTTGTGAATTTTGTAAATGAGACCTTTTTTTTATAAGAAGGAAAGAAATATTATAGTCTTATATGTGGAGTGTTTATGGTCATGTACATTTTTCAAAACATATAAGTTGCAGATATTGAGAAAATGGAAATAAGTTTTCTTTTTGCTCTTCGTAAATGGCTGATCAACTTGAGCTAAATGCAGAAGGATTTGACTTTTGAACATTTTAATGGGATTCAGGGGAAAAAGCTTAGGGATTATAAATTATCTTTCTTAAGATAGATGTTTTTTCCGAAAACGTCAGTTTGAAAATAACAAGAAAAAACCTGGCTCTGACAAAACCTTTTTCTAGAAGTCAAATTGGATTAATGATTTATCAAATGAATCAATTTTATTGGTTGCATAATCAGAATGAAAAATAAAAAATGAATAACAATTAAATTCTTACCGTAGGGAGAACTTTTTCTTGGTCTGCAGGTTCAGATGTTGGGAGGAGGGAGGAGGGAGGAGGGAGGAGGGAGAAAGATTCGAGCCAAATTAAAGAGTTTTATTCCTAAGGATTATATAGAGCCATAAACAAAAGAGACCTTTTCCATAGTTTTTTATTTTTTTTTAATTTTTATATTCTTCAGTTTGATTATTCTTATTTTCTCGTTTTTATGTGACTTATTTATTTTTTTATAGCTTTTTATATCTCCTAGTTTAATTCTTCTTTTTTTTCAATTTTTGGAGCCTTCTTCTACTAATATGAGATTTTCTCATTCTAGGAAATATTTTTTTGGTTTATGATCTTTTTGTTAAAGAGGTTTGATTTGGGTTGATCGGTGAAGATGAATCTATTCAAACAAATTTTGGTGTGAAATTATCACGATGGTCTTTTTTCGTTATTCGTATTGAAGAACTGTCAAATCTGTTTATTTTTGTCTATTTTTTTAAAAAAAATTGTTCTTGAGTTTCGAATTTTAATTTAAGACTGAAGAAGGTATCATCTTGAATTGAGTGTTTTTATAATTAGATCTATATGTTAATAAGAATTTCTTTAAGGCCCTTTTATATTTCTTGCTTTGTCAAAAATAATAAATATAAATAGCCATAAACTATTGTCTGGTCGGTAAATGCTGAGACGTCTATTTATTCATATTCAGAGTTTAAATAGCAAATTACTAAAAGACAACAACGAAATGGTCCAAATTTGGACACCTCTGGGCTATATAGTGCACAATTGTTGTTGTTTCGCTGTCAATTCAGCTGTCCATAAGCCAAGTTGATCAACGGAATATTCTCTAATTAATAATCAGATACTCCCTCCATCCCTAAATAACTAACGTTTTGAAGGTTTTCACACTTATTAAGAAAGTCATTTATTACTCTAATTTTATCATTAAGATTGATATGTATTACCACAATTACCCTTGTATTAATTAAGAAAAGATGTACTCCATATAGTTGTCTAGATAAATGAAATACTCCATATAGTTGAGGGCAATAGAGAAAAAATTGTAATTAATGCTTCTTAGAAACTTGGTAACGTCAAATATATTGAAAAATTTTGAACTCCCTATAACGTCAATTATTTAGGGATGGAGGGAGTAATTATTTTCTAACAGCTTGTTCGTTATTAATTACTCATGAAATTTGTTTCTAAGCTATTTGTTTTATTTTAGTATGAGCACATTAATCTTCCTTTGCTTAATTATTAC
This sequence comes from Panax notoginseng, assembly GCA_016801055.1. Taxonomy (NCBI): domain Eukaryota; kingdom Viridiplantae; phylum Streptophyta; class Magnoliopsida; order Apiales; family Araliaceae; genus Panax; species Panax notoginseng. The sequence continues at coordinate 12,838,948 of CM029023.1, read as the reverse complement.
CTATCTGTTTTATTTTGGTATGATCACATTAATTTTCCTACATTAGGTGAGAGCACATGCTCCATCTAAATTGATAAAAGATGGATCAGATCGGTCTTCTTAGGCTCTTTCCGCCTTTAAATTGCATTTGTCTGTTTCGAGGAATGTGATGAGAAGGAAAAGTATACGAAGGGAACGAATAATAAGAAAATTAATGAGATTTTAATACTACTTCCGTCTCATAATAAGTGTCTTTTTAGCTTAAATCACACATACCAATACACAAGCTAAAATGACAAAAATATCCTTAATATATTTTTTTTAAAGTTGAAGAGTTAATGAGTGTCATTTAATTGTAGTGATGGTAAGATGCAATAAATACCATTGAATGCATAAGGGCATATATGAGAAAATATTGCAAAAATTGTATTGGAGTTCTAACAAGGCACTTATTTTGGGAAAAAATATTAAGCCTAAAAAGGCACTTATTGTGGGACGGAGGTAGTAATATGTTTCTTTGTTTGTGAGTTTAGAGGTAGGAAAAGGAAGGAAAATAAATTTTATTTTTAAATTACACTATTATTATGTCGACGTCGGGATTTTTTTCTATCGCGTTCTCTACCTTTTATGTTTCGATATGTTTGATTTTTATTCTTGCTTAAAGGTGAGATTTTTAGAAAGATCGACATACAATGTCGACGATGTAAAAGGTTTAATTTTTATGATTGGGTCGAATTAGACAGAGCTTCCAGTTGGTATGAGTTTAAATGGTTGTATCAACTCAACCGGAGTTTGAAAGGTTTTCACAATATGACCCAATATGACCCAATATGTGATTTTGTTTAATTGATCTGGAACTTGAGATTCATAGAATTTGGGAGCTTGCTTAAATGAAAGGAAGGTGTTAGGCACCCCTCGACTTTCGTAAAACACGGTTATCGCAACTTTTTCATTCTCTAAGCATGTGATGTGTGTGTGAGATGCTGATAAATGTTCTTAAGTGCTTTGAAAGTAGTATTGTTATGACTCTTTGGACTTATATACGAAGGGGTTTGACTTATTGAAAAGTACAGTTTTAACATGCATATGAAAGTGAAGTTTTGAATAGCTGTTTTCAAACCCTTTCGCTCGCATAGGAATTGAGGCCTTTGATACTTTCTTTTATTCCGTATTCGGCTTGTTGGTTTTATGTAAGATGTGAAACATCTTTGACCGTATATATAATATTATATATATAAGTGTCAAACTTCTTATGGGCATGAGAGCTATCGAAGTAAGCCCGAGCACCACAAACCATGCATGATTTCACTATATCAGGGCCTTAAATTCGTATCCACGTTTTAAGGCCCCACGATTACATATACAATGGGTTGCAAGCTGGTTGTACAACTTAAACAAGTCCATCACGGGAACCGAGATTTAGATTCATTGATTGAATCTTCAACTGGATAATTCCTAGGCTCACATAACATTATTTAAAAACTTGCATGACATAGATATCGCAACAAACGTATATTTAACATAATATATATATATATATATATATATATATATATATATATATATATATATATATATATATATATATATATATACACATACAGAAAGGATCAAGAGTAGAACTCTTAAGTAGTAGAATTCCCTTAAATAATAGAACTGTATCAAAACGACGTAGTTTTGATAAGACGCGGTGGCATTTTTGTAAATACGCGGTGGCATGGTATTTACAAATATGCCACCGCGTCTTATCAAAACTACGTCGTTTTGATACAATTCTATTATTTAAGGGAGTTCTATTACTTAAGAGTTCTACTCTTGATCCTCTCCCTATATATATATATATATATATATATATATATATATATATATATATATATATATATATATAAAACTGAAAACTTCGCTAAACAAAGGATTTATTGATCAAATACTTGTACGCGAGTAAAGAAGCCTCCCGTTTCCTCTAGATACATATCTAGGGTCACGTCGTTGCTATTATTTATAAAAACTAGAAAGTAAACTAGATCTATCTAGATCCTAGCCATTCTAGCTCAACGGTTCAAGTTTTACTACTTTTGAACCGGTTAAAAGCTAGATCTAGTATAGATCTAGTCAATACATTTCAAATATTGACTATTTACACAGAATGAACGGTTAAAACTGAGATCTATGAACCACAAAGTAATATATATATATATATATATATATATATATATATATATATATATATATATATATATATATATATATATATATATACAGAGAGGATCAGGTGAGGACTCCCGCATTTTCTTAAAATGCGGGATTTTTTTTTTATTTTTTTACCTGTTTGTTATAAGTATCCAAATCACACCCAAAACACTGTATTATGAAAAAATTCCAGCTCCATAAAATATTAAACTTGTTTTTTAGTTGTTTTAAAAAAAAAGCCAAAAAAAGCTTTAAAAAAGTCCGTATTTTGGTACCGTGACGGAGTCCTCGCCTGATCCGGACTCTCTCTCTCTCTCTCTCTCTCTCTATATATATATATATACACACACACACACACACACACACACATCACTTATATATATTAAAACAGTAAAACAACATAGATCTACGAAGATCGTATAGTCTAGCAGGAGATTAGCTAACGAACGGCTTTAGACGCCCTTAAACTAGATTTTCACCAGTTAAAACTTGATATATTAAAGTTTATATATATATATATATATATATATATATATATATATATATAAGTATTTACGATTAAGATTTACAGAGTTTGAAATGAAGAATCGCTCCCTTTCTCTCTTAGAAGCTCAAATTTTCTCTCTCCTAAGCTTCCTCTCTCTCTCTTTCCAAATCTGCTGAAAATGAGCTGGTGGGGTTGATATACATAAGCCCGGGCTTTCGCAGTTAGACCTGCAGCTTTCGCGCAGGTACACCTACTGGGTCCCACCTCGAAGTACATGCACCTTGATCGACATGTTATTTGCTGAAACTTTCGTAACTTGCAATCCGAAAATCATATGGAGATGTGTCATACCATTCCGGAAATTTCTTTCCAAGAGATACGCAATGACATAGAACTTACCCATTTTTGAATCCAGGAAGATGGGTCCATAACCGAACTGGCATCTTCAGGTCTTCGCAGGAAGTCTGTTGAGCTGTTTTTGCATACTTTGTGCTTAAAAATACTGCAATGGTTCTTTGTGACCCTATCTGCAGCTGTACTGTGGTTGTTGACGTTGTCCTGGCAAAATGACCTATTTGTTCCCCTGGGATTGTCTTCAGAGTTGATGGACTTTTGGCTGTTCCTCGGGGTTGTCTTCGGGATTTAATTGCAACCTATTCTGTTCTTCTTTAAGGTTGTCTCCAAGTTTGATTTAATGTTCTACGAGGATGTCTCGGTGATTTGATTTATTTTTTAGTCCTCTATTGTGACGCACCCAAAATAGGTATACAACACCCATTCTGAGTCGCCAAATACATGGTACATAAAGCAAACTACAACTTCAATAATATAAATGTCGTGTAAAATACGACAATACATACTGTGAGTTTAAATACAAATATTGTCCTCTAGACAATATCCACACTCAAATAAGTCCTCATTACAATTATTCAAACAATATTTTATAAAAATAGTGAGGACTGCTAAAACATCCTTTTAGAACCATCACTCCATATCCCGACTCGATCCTGCTATGTTCTCACCTCCTGAGAAGAAAATGGAACAAAAAGGAAAAGGGTGAGCTCAACTAGCCCAGTAAAGAATATTATGACTAAGATAATATACAACAAATTATCATTAGTCTTCAACAGGAAAAAATCTGATAAATTATAATAGACAACAAGTTTTAGATCAACAACTGCAGCGGAAACAACAATTCATTAGAAGAATTAAGTAGAGAATGAAATCTACTATCATCTATGAATTTAAAAGTCCATCATCGATATTTTATCCCTGTAACATCAATCAATATATATATCTGGAATCAAAAATTTATTTTTGCACTACAGGCCAAAGATATTCATCAGTTGGTCATGTTCATCTAAACACCTGTACATCTTTACACTACGGGCCAAAGATATTAATCAGTCGGTCATGTTCATCTCAACACCTGTTCATCTTTGCACTACGGCCAAAGATATTCATCAAGAAATCATTCATCTTTGCACTACAGGCCAAAGATATTCAGTGATATCATCATTTAGGACTGAGGATGATGAAAAATATTTTAGAGAAAACGAATCCAGTGAGATAATAGGACAAATATTAGGAATTCGTATTACAGTTTTATCCAAGTTCAATAATACTTCATAATAACCAATTTTGAAGCAGAATTCAAAAAAATAACGATCAAAACAGGGATACAATCAAAGATAGTAACCATAATAGACCTTTTGGATAAAAAGAAGAAAATTTATTTTTCGGTGAATAGTGCCGTATACGTGAATAGTGCCTTATACGTGAATAGTAACCCCGACACAAAAAGTTCTAAATTTGATAAAAACGTTCACCAATATTTCGGCATAATGATATTGAAGAAATAATATCATTTACGAAGAAAATAACATTCCTTACCTCAAAATAACAGTACTTCTGACTGAATTTCGGGTATAGTGCTGACAGAAACTTGCACCGTATAGCAACACTCAAAGTATACTCACAAGAATACGCTCGATAATATAGAGAGAAAAAGAGAGAAAACTTATTTCTGGTGTGATTTTCAATTCTAACTTAGCCCTCTATTTATAGGAAAATGTTAAAATGCCATAGGAGACTAAAATAATAAAATATTATTATTTTAAATAAAATTTCTACGCATGCTAGCCATCAAAGACCAGCATGCCACTCTTGAAAAAAATTTCCAGCAGCCCACATGTTGTCAAACAAGAGTGGGTTCCACCCATAATTAATAAAAATTATTTTATTTTCTGAAACTTCAGTAATTCATAGAAAATAGATCGTTTATCAGAAAAATACGAATTTTATGTCCATTCTGCCTGAAATCGAATTCCCTACAACTTTGTAGCTTTGAGTTTTTCTAAATTTCCAATAGAAAATATCCGAAATCCACAAACGGGTGATTTTTAATACCTCTACACCGACAAAATACTGATAAAACACCTCAGCATTAATTCCTTCATTTTTATCCACATAAAAATAAATATATCCATCATTCATATCCACATAAAATAAATATTTTCTTATCATATGAATCAATAATTAATTATTCACAAATAATATTACAGAATCACATTTATGACAATCAGGCCGTTCCCAGGAAAGAGGGGGCTTTCCAATAAGAATTTCTCCTTACTGGCGCGCAATTAGGTGACCAAACCTCTCCTTAGACAGAACTTTCTAGACATTGCCAATAATGTTATCTAATAATATTATTCAAATAATATGAATTGTTGATCTGATAATGGGAAATACTGTGCAGTAACAATTATTGAACAATAATAATATAAAATATCAACGCAGCAATTATTGAATCAATAAAATAAAATATTTGAACAGTAACTACTATAACAATTATTGAGTAGTGCCTTCTTTCGTAAGAATCAATAATTCAAAAATACTGTGCAATCCGTGTGCTACTGTGCAACCACGTGTATTACTGTATTTTTAACCACCGGGTATTTCAACAGTGTTAACGGTAACAACTACGTCGTTATTCAATTTTGTCATTTTTTTCATCCGACCGTTATCCGTTATGGGGCCCACAAATGGCTGCGCCGTCGTACGAATATTCCCCAACAGAAAGAATATTCTACGACCAAACGAATATTCTCTGACAACTATGAATATTTTATAACCACTTGCTTATTTTGTAAACTTTGCAAATTTCACCCATAACCAAAACATTATATCAAATTAATACCTTATTAATTTAGAATAATGAATAGAAGAAAATTCAATTTTATTTATAATAAGTTGGGGTCTTACAACCTCCCCTCCTTATAAATTTCGTCCTCGAAATTGACGTACGTACCTAGTGTTTCGAACATGTGAGGGTACCTTGCTTTCATTTCCGATTCCAACTCCCAGGTCATTTCTTCAATAGCATGGTTCCTCCATAAAACCTTAACTTGTGGTATAACCTTGGTGCGTAGGACATGCTCTTTCCTATCCAAGATCTTAACAGGTACCTCTTCGTACGTTAAATCTTCAGCTATCTCGTCTGGTTCTAACGCAATAATATGGTTCGGGTCTTTCACATATTTACGAAGCATGGATATGTAAAAAATATTATGAACACGAGACATACTTGGAGGTAATGCGAGTCTATAGGCTACATTTCCTATTAGGTCAAGAATCTCAAATGGACCAACAAATCTTGGATTGAGCTTTCCTCTCTTTCCAAATCTTGTAACTCCCTTCCATGGAGCAACACGTAAGAGTACATGATCTCCAATATTAAACTCCACGTCCTTTCTATGAAGATCAGCATAACTCTTTTGTCGATCTTGTGAGGTTTGAATACGTTGTCGAATCATTTGGATATTTTCTGTAGTCATGCGTACTAATTATGGTCCCAACAATGTTGCTTCTCTCACCTCGTCCCAACATATTGGAGAGCGACATTTTCTTCCATACAACGCCTCGAATGGAGCCATGCCTATACTTGCTTGATAACTGTTGTTGTAGGAGAATTCCACCAGTGGCAAGTACTTATCCCAACTTCCTTTGAAATCTAGGACACAGAGTCTAAATAGATCTTCAAGGGTTTGAATAGTCCTCTCTGATTGTCCGTCCGTCTGAGGATGGTATGCCAAACTGAATCGTAAATCCGTGCTCATAGCTTTCTGCAAGCTAACCCAAAATCTTGAAGTGAATCTTGGGTCACGATCCGAAACTATGGATACTGGCATGCCATGCAATCTCACAATCTCATTCACGTACATACGAGCAAGACGTTCAAGGGAATAAGTTTCTCGTATCGGTAAGAAATGGGCAGACTTGGTTAATCTATCAACAATAACCCAAATCGCATCTATGCCTTGAGAAACTTTGGGAAGACCTGTAACGAAATCCATGGTAATGTGTTCCCACTTCCATTCCAGAATCTCAAGTGGTTGCAATGAACCTTTTGGCACTTAATGCTCCGCCTTTACACGTTGACAAGTTAAGCACCTCGAGATAAACTCCGCGATCTCTCTCTTCATATTGTTCCACCAAAATGTATGTCGAATATCATGATACATTTTGGTACTCCCAGGATGGATTGCAAACGGGGTGTTGTGTGCCTCCATCATGATTCTATGCTTCAAATCAGAATCGTTAGGAACACAAAGTCTGGAGTTGAATCTAAGTATTCCTTCTTCATCGATTCTCGCTTCTGGAATATCTCCTTCTTGCACTTTCTTCTTCATACGTATCAGCCCCAGGTCCGTAGCTTGAGCAGCTTTAACTTTATAGATTAAAGTCGGTTCTACTCGTATATTCACCATCATCATGTGGGTCCCTGGAGTCTTTAATTCTACCTCCATCCTTTACAAGTCATACAGAATGGGCCTTTGCATTGACAATATCGCACTCGTACTCGCATATGATCTTTTACTCAATGCGTCAGCTACTACGTTCGCTTTTCCAGGATGATATTGAATAGTGTGATCGTAATCTTTCAATAGTTCAAGCCAACGTCGTTGCCGCATGTTGAGTTCTTTTTGGGTGAAGAAATATTTGAGGCTTTTATGGTCCGTATAAATCTCCACTTTCTCCCCATACAAGTAGTGTCTCCAAATTTTTAACGCGAATACGACTGCTGCCAACTCCAGATCATGAGTAGGATAATTCCTCTCATATTCCTTGAGTTGTCGCGAGGCATAGGCTATGACTTTCCCATGTTGCATGAGAACACATCCTAACCCTTTACCTGAAGCATCGCTGTAGATAACAAATCCATCCGTACCAGATGGTATTGCCAGAACAGGTGCCGAAATGAGTCTCCTTTTGAGCTCTTGGAAACTCTTCTCGCATTCCTCGCTCCATACGAATTTTGTATCTTTCCGAGTCAGCTGAGTTAACGGAGTAGCGATTCGAGAAAATCCTTCCACGAATCTCCGATAATAACCAGCTAAGCCCAGAAAGCTGCGTACTTCGGTCACCGACTTCGATTGCTCCCAACTTTGTATTGCTTCAATCTTCGCCGGGTCAACAGATACTCCATGTTTTGACACCACGTGCCCAAGGAATGCTACTTCCTCAAGCCAGAACTCACATTTCTTCAGCTTGACATAAAGCTTGTTTTCATGAAGTCTTTCAAGTATCAGCTTCAAATGGTGCTCATGATCTTCACGGCTTTTGGAATAGATGAGGATGTCATCAATAAAGACAACAACGAATTAATCCAAATATTCCTTGAATACACGGTTCATCATATCCATGAAAGCAGCTGGAGCATTAGTCAATCCAAAAGACATGACTAAGAATTCATAATGCCCATACCGAGTTCTGAAGGCAGTCTTTAGAATATCCTCAATTTTAATCTTCAGCTGATGATATCCAGAACGAAGGTCGGTCTTTGAAAAGAATTGTGCTCCTTGCAACTGGTCGAACAGGTCATCAATGCGAGGTAACGGATACCTATTCTTGATGGTGACATGGTTCAATTCTCGGTAGTCAATACAAAGTCGCATACTCTCGTCTTTCTTCTTTACGAATAAAACAGGAGCACCCCAAGGAGATGTACTAGGACGAATGAAACCGATGTCTAATAACTCTTGTAGTTAGACTTTTAACTCCTGAAGTTCAATAGGAGCCATTCGATATGAGGTTTTAGAAATGGGTTTTGTACCCGGTTCAAGGTCAATAAAGAATTCAACATCACGTTCTGGGGGTAGACCGGGAAGCTCTTCAGGAAATACATCCGAAAATTCTTTAACAACAGAAATATTATTCAAATCTGACTTGTCTTTTTTCAAATCCATAACATGGGCTAAGAAAGCTTGTCATCCGTTTTTCAATAAACGAATAGCTTTGTGGCTTGATATGACAGTGACTGATTTTAGTGGTTTAGTAGTTTGAATTCGTATGATAGGTTGGTTAGGAATATGAAAACTAACAATCTTACGAAAATAATCAATTTTGGCATGATGAGTGGTTAACCAATCAATTCCTAAAATCACATCAAAAGCAAGTATCTTTAAAGAGATAAGATCAACAGGTAATGTGATAGTGCCAACTTGGATCATGCAAGATTTATAAACTGTAGATGTAACGAAGGTTTCACCCAACGAAGTTTCAACAGATAAGTCAAAGTCCAATTTCTCCGGAGTCAAGTTTAAACGTTGAGCACAAGCAGGAGAGATAAAAGAATGGGTACAACCGGTATCTAGCAAGGTATAAACTTCACAAGAATTCAAGATTAGATTACCCGTGATCACCTCGTTCGGGTTCCTCACGTTTTGGCCAGTCACGACAAATGCTCTTCCAGGAACCGCTGATTTTGACTTATCCGGGACAGCCCTTGGAATCACCACTCCCGCTGAACTTGGTTTCGCTATAGTACAATCTCGAGCGATGTGGCCTTCCTTTCCACAGTTGTAACATACCTTAGATTGTTGTGGACAGTTTGGGCTGATATGTCCCTCTTTTTCGCATTTGTAACATCTAACTGGCAGTCGTTCTCCTCCCCTAGAATTTGTTGGTGCTGCTGCTGCTGATGTCTTTCCGTCATTGTTGAATCTCCTCTTTCTGAAATTTCCACTTGACTCACCTTCCCTATTATCATGGCCACGATGACCACCCGAGTGGTTACCGCCTTTGTTTGTATTTTTTCCTCCTCATTGGTTATCATCGCTCTGATGACTGCTGTCACCGGTATGACCCTGGTTGTGGTCCCTCGGTTGAACATACTCATTATCTCGCTCTAATAATTGAGCCCTGTTTACAACATCTGAATATAAAGAAAATTTATGAGAGATAAGATATTGCCGAATCTCGGGCTTTAGACCTCTTAGAAACATCCTTGTCATTCATTCCTCATTTTCGACCAAATGAGGTGCAAACCTGGATAACTCTACAAACTTCGCCTCGTACTGGGACACTGTCATGTTGTTTTGTTCCAGTCTGATAAACTCCACCTCCTTCATATGACAAATACTTTCAGGGAAGTACTTGTCATTAAACAGTTTTTGAAACGTTTCCCAGGACATGTTGAGTGCGTCAGGCTGGGTATGCTTCACAGACTCCCACCAGTAATCTGCCTCACCGCGGAACATAAAGGTAACGAATGGAACCTTCTGCTCCTCCGTGCATCCCAAGACATCGAATATCTTGGTAATTTGCTTGACCCATATTTCCGCCATGATCGGATCCGGCTTTCACTTAAATTTTGGTGGTCCCAATTCTTTGAACTTCTTGGCTGTGACAGACCGCATGTTGCCATTATTTCCACCCGTATTTTGTACACGAGTCTCCCTCGTCTGATTTTGCATGAACTGCAAAAAGCTCCTAAACATTCCATCGTTCATCATTTGTTCGGTAGTGTTGTTTACAGGAGGAATATTGCCTTCCTGTTGCACGTTCTCCTAGTTTGTGACTAAAGGTTGTTCCACAGTCTCATACACTCAATTGTCAACGTTCTCAGCAACCATTCTTAAATACTGCCACAAAACAAGGGTTAATTAAACAAATTAACATAACACATAATATCCCTATATTATGACCAACCAACAAATAAGTTTAGATAGGACACACTAGCGAAGGATTTACTCATCTCTCCCCTCATAGTTCTATTCCCCGATCTCCGCCAGAGACCATATCCCTAAGCTTTGATACCAACTGTGACGCACCCAAAATAGGTATACAACACCCATTCTGAGTCGCCAAATACATGGTACATAAAGCAAACTACAACTTCAATAATATAAATATCGTGTAAAATACGACAATACATACTGTGAGTTTAAATACAAATATTGTCCTCTAGACAATATCCACACTCAAATAAGTCCTCATTACAATTATTCAAACATTATTTTATAAAAATAGTGAGGACTGCTAAAACATCCTTCTAGAACCATCACTCCATACCCCGACTCGATCCTGCTATGTTCTCACCTCCTGAGAAGAAAATGGAACAAAAAGGAAAAAGGTGAGCTCAACTAGCCCAGTAAAGAATATTATGACTAATATAATATACAACAAATTATCATTAGTCTTCAACAGGGAAAAATCTGTTAAATTATAATAGACAACAAGTTTTAGATCAACAACTGCAGCGGAAACAACAATTCATTAGAAGAGTTAAGTAGAGAATGAAATCTACTATCATCTATGAATTTAAAAGTCCATCATCGATATTTTATCCTTGTAACATCAATCAATATATATATCTGGAATCAAAAATTTATTTTTGCACTACAGGCCAAAGATATTCATCAGTTGGTCATGTTCATCTAAACACCTGTACATCTTTACACTACGGGCCAAAGATATTAATCAGTCGGTCATGTTCATCTCAACACCTGTTCATATTTGCACTACGGCCAAAGATATTCATCAAGAAATCATTCATCTTTGCACTACAGGCCAAAGATATTCAGTGATATCATCATTTAGGACTGAGGATGATGAAAAATATTTTAGAGAAAACGAATCCAGTGAGATAATAGGACAAATATTAGGGATTCGTATTACAGTTTTATATAAGTTCAATAATACTTCATAATAACCAATTTTGAAGCAGAATTCAAAAAAATAACGATCAAAACATGGATACAATCAAAGATAGTAACCATAATAGACCTTTTGGATAAAAAGAAGAAAATTTATTTTTCGGTGAATAGTGCCGTATACGTGAATAGTGCCTTATACGTGAATAGTAACCCCGACACAAAAAGTTTCAAATTTGATAAAAATGTTCACCAATATTTTGGCATAATGATATTGAAGAAATAATATCATTTACGAAGAAAATAACATTCCTTACCTCAAAATAACAGTACTTCTGACTGAATTTCGGGTATAGTGCTGACAGAAACTTGCACAGTATAGCAACACGAGAAGTATACTCATAAGAATACGCTCGATAATATAGAGAGAAAAAGAGAGAAAACTTATTTCTGGTGTGATTTTCAATTCTAACTTAGCCCTCTATTTATAGGAAAATGTTAAAACGCCATAGGAGACTAAAATAATAAAATATTATTATTTTAAATAAAATTTCTACGCATGCTAGCCATCAAAGACCAGCATGCCACTCTTGACAAAAATTTCCAGCAGCCCACATGTTGTCAAACAAGAGTGGGTTCCACCCATAATTAATAAAAATTATTTTATTTTCTGAAACTTCAGTAATTCATAGAAAATAGATCGTTTATCAGAAAAATACGAATTTTATGTCCATTCTGCCTGAAATCGAATTCCCTACAACTTTGTAGCTTTGAGTTTTTCTAAATTTCCAATAGAAAATATCCGAAATCCATAAACGGGTGATTTTTAATACCTCTACACCGACAAAATACTGATAAAACACCTCAGCATTAATTCCTTCATTTTTATCCACATAAAAATAAATATATCCATCATTCATATCCACATAAAATAAATATTTTCTTATCATATGAATCAATAATTAATTATTCACAAATAATATTACAGAATCACATTTATGACAATCAGGCCGTTCCCAGGAAAGAGGGGGCTTTCCAATAAGAATTTCTCCATACTGGCGCGCAATTAGGTGACCAAACCTCTTCTTAGACAGAACTTTCTATTTCTAGACATTGCCAATAATGTTATCTAATAATATTATTCAAATAATATGAATTATTGATCTGATAATGAGAAATACTGTGCAGTAACAATTATTGAACAATAATAATATAAAATATCAATGCAGCAATTATTGAATCAATAAAATAAAATATTTGAACAGTAACTACTGTAACAATTATTGAGTACTGCCTTCCTTCGTAAGAATCAATAATTCAAAAATAATGTGCAATCCGTGTGCTACTGTGCAACCACGCGTATTACTGTATTTTTAACCACCAGATATTTTAACAGTGTTAACGGTAACAACTACGCCGTTATTCAATTTTGTCATTTTCTTCATCCGACCGTTATCCGTTATGGGCCCACAAATGGCTGCGCCGTCGTACGAATATTCCCCAACAGAAAGAATATTCTACGACCAAACGAATATTCTCCGACAACCATGAATATTTTATAACCACTTACTTATTTTGTAAACTTTGCACATTTCACCCATAACCAAAGCATTATATCAAATTAATACCTTATTAATTTAGAATAATGAATAGAAGAAAATTCAATTTTATTTATAATAAGTTGGGGTCTTACATCTATGGTTATATCTGGTGTGTGAGAAAAGATGTTTTTGCCCACCTACATAGTTAGTAACAGAAAAACGAAATTTCGAGTGTCTACATACTATATTATCTTTACATATATATATAATAAATGTATGATTTCACAATGTCTAGTTATTGTATTTATTTTGCTCAATCTTTTTTATGCTTTATTTGTTATGCGCGCGCGCGCGCGCACACACACACACACACACACACACACACACACACAGATATATATATATATATATATATATATATATATATATATATATGTATACGGTCTGGATCTTAAGCTCACCCTTTATCTAACATACCTTGTATACTCCCTTTAGCGACGGACCGACCGTCGTCTTAACTTTTAGCATAACAATGAGAAGCACCAATTGAGGTTTTTTAGGAACCACCAGCAGAGAAAGCAGCGGAAAGGAAGGTAGCAGTAATTTTAGCAACGGAAAACATATAGCGACGGACCGAACCTATAGCGACGGACCGAATCGTCTCCCGGTCCGTCGCTAAAGGGGGTATGCAAGGTATGTTAAATAAGGGTGAGTTTATGATCCGAACCGTATATATATATATATATATATATATATATATATATATATATATATATATATATATATATATATATATATATAGTTCGGTTCCAGTCCGGACTCTCGGATTTTAGTACCGTCCGAACGTATTTTTTTAAACAACTAAAAAAAATTAATATTTTATGAAAATAAAATTTTTCCATAATACAGTGTTTTGGGTGTAATTTGGATACATATAACAAAACATGTCTGTACAGACTGTACATACATATTTTTTTATATGTATCCAAATCACACTCAAAACACTATATAATGAAAAAATTCCAGTTCCATAAAATATTAAACTTTTTTTTAGTTGTTTTAAAAAAAAGTAAAAAATAAAATAAAAATTGGTCCGTATTTTAATTAGGTCCGGGAGTCCGGACCTGATCCTTATTCTCTCTCTCTCTCTCTCTCTCTATATATATATATATATATATATATATATATATGTAAGACCCCGAATTTTATGAAATAAAAGTATTCAATTTTTCTTATAATTACTATTCAGTAAATGGTTAAATTGATAAAAGGTTAAAGTTAAGGGTGATATATGAAATTTTTTTCAAAATACACAAGTGATTATAAAATATTCATTGTTGTCAGGAAATATTCATTTCGTCGTGGAATATTCTTTCTGTCGGGGAATATTCGTACGACGACGCAGCCATTTGTGGACCCCATAACAGAATAACTGTCGAATGAAGAAAACGACAAATTAAAGTTTTTATAAATAACGACGTAATCGTTACCGTTAACACTGTTGGAATACCCGGTGGGTAAAGTAAAGTAATACGCGTTGTTGCACAGTAGCATACGGTATTGCACAGTATTTTTGAATTATTGATTCTTACGTAAGAAGGCACTACTCAATAATTGTTACAGTAATTACTATTCAGTATTTTATTTTATTGATTCAATAATTGCTGCGTTGATATTTTATATTACTGTTGTTTAATAATTGTCACTACACAGTATTTTTCATTATCAAAGCAATAATTCATATTATTCGAATAATATTATTAGATAACATTATTGGTAATGTTTAGAAAATTTTGTCTAAGGAGAGGTTTGGTCACCTAATTGCGCGCCAGTAAGGAGAAATCCTTATTGGAAAGCCCCCTCTTTCCTAGGAACTGCCTGGTTGTCATTATTGTGATTTTGTAATATTATTTGAGAATAATTAATTATTGATTTATATGATGAGAAAAATATTACTTTTATGTGGATATAGATGGAGAAAATTTTTAATGTGACAATTGTTGAAAATTAATATTTTATCTTTTTCTGATAAAATAATTTATTTTAATTTATTATTATATTTTAATAATAATAATGATGATATTTTTACAATGAATGTGGGATATATGAGTATATGAGGAGGAAGAATATTTTTGTTGTAATAAATGTTAAAAACATGTTAAACATGTCTGTGGGCCCATTTCTTGACTGAAATTTGATTATAACTTGTAAAATCGTCCGTTTATGGATTTCGGTCAATTTCTGTTTGGAATTTAGAAAAACTTTCTTCTGTAAAGTTGTAGATAATTGAATTTTCTATTAAAACTCGCGAGATTCGAATTTTCTGATAAAAGGGCTATTTATTATGAATTATTGAAGTTCTGAAGTTCCAAAATAATTGATTTTTGGAAGTTTTAATTAATTTTAATAACAAAAACGTTTTTGTTATGGTTGGAGGACCCCATTGGTTGTTCAACATGCTGAAATTGGATGATTCAAGGTGGGCGTAGAAAATTTTATAAATATAATAATATTTTATTAAATTTTCTACTTTGGTGTTCTAAGCATTTTCCAATAAATAGGGTGTTTAGGTTAGAATTAAAAATCACACCAGAAACTGAAGATTTCTCTCTCTTTCTCTCTCTATATATTGAGCGTATTCTTATGCGTATTTTAATACTTTGAGTGTTGCTATACGGTGTAAGTTCAAGTCATAGCTTATATCTGGTGTTTCAACTAGAAGTATTGTCTTTACAAGGTAATGGAGGTTATTTTCTTCTAAAATGATATTATTTCTTCAATATCATTATGCTAGAATGTTGGTTGGAAATTTTTATCAAATTTAGAACTTTTTAATGTCAGAATTACTATTCATGAGTTATTATTCATGAGTTACTATTCATGAGTTATTATTCTTGAGTTACTATTCACGAGTTACTATTTACGAGTTACTATTCACGAGTACTATTCACGAAGCGTGATGATATTTTTTGTGAAATTTCTATCTTTTGGTGTCAGAGTTACTATTCACGTATACGGCACTATTCACGTATACGACACTATTCACGAATACGCACTATTCATCAAAAAATGAAATTTTTTCTTTTTGTCCAAAATATCTATTCTGGATACTAGCTTTGATTGTATCCATGTTTTGATTATTCTTGAATTTTACCCCACTCTGGTTATTTATAAAGTATTTTTGAATGGGAATTGTTTAAAGTACGAATCCTTAATATTTGTTCTTTTGCTTCACTGGATTCTTTTTCTTTAAAATATTTTTCATCATCCTCAGTCTTAAATGATTATATAACTGAATATATTTGGCCTGTAGTGCAAAGATGAATGATTTCTTGATGAATATCTTTGGCCGTAATGCAAAGATGAACAGGTGTTTAGATGAACATGACCAACTGATGAATATCTTTGACCTGTAGTGCAAAGATGACTTGTTGATGTATATCTTTGGCATGTAGTGCAAAGATGACTTGTTGATGTATATCTTTGGCCGTAGTACAAAGATGAATTTAGTAGTAGGATTATGAACATAAACTGTGATTTGGTATAACCATAATATTTGATGTTTCAGGTGATGAAAATTATCTGTCCTGGATGAGAAAAGGAATTTAGAACTACAATTACGATTATGAATTATACACGTGATTGTGGACAAGAATTGTTGATTGATATTACAGGGATAAAACATTGTTGGTGGACTTTTAACATGGAGAAGATAATAGATTTTATAGTCTATTTGACTCTTCTAATGGATTGCTCATTCCGCTGTAGCTATGGTTGAAAAGTTTTATCATCTACCATATGTTCTAAATCTCTGATTTATTACTGATGAAGACTATTGATAATTTATCTTTAGTCATAATATTCTTTACTGAGCTAGTTGTGCTCACCCTTTTGCTTCACAATTCCTTTCAGATAATAGAAGTGTAGCTGGGTCGAGCGGGGGATAACAGAGGAATAGAACGGTGGTCTATAGCTGTTGAGGGTGAGGTGAACTTAACTTGGAAGGGTGTTTTGTCACTATAATACAAGATGTCTAATGACATACAACCTCGTGTCATCATAAGACAGGGTTGTGCTCATCTACTTGTTGAGTATATTTACAAGCACTACCTGTATAATCTTGGTGTTTGTTTGGAGTATAATTCCTAATTAGAGACAATGGAGATAATGATATGTCAAGAGAAGACTCGCCATTGGGAAGAATATGATAGTAATCTTCTCGTTTTTCTTTGGGGTCTATTAGGTCAACCAAGGATAATTCTGTGGCCATATGATATCTATCATAACCTAGATGCATGGCCTCCCATGTACGAAGGTTTCCTTGAGCACTTCCCAAAGATTCTAGTTCCTAAAGCAGTTTTTGACCGTACCTTTATGTAAGGTACCTTTGTGAGGTGTTGACACATGATGTGTCCAATGTCACATTTGGTATATATTTGTATTCAAACTCACAGTATATGTGTTGTTGTATTTTGCACGACAATTGTGATAATAAAGTTGTAGTTGTTTTCTGTACCATGTATTTGGCGACTCAGAATATGTTGGATGGAATGGACCTATTTTGGGGGTGTCACAATATATATATATATATATATATATATATATATATATATATATATATATATATATATATAGTCTGGATCTTAAGCTCACCCCTTATCCAACTCACCCGAGCTCACCCCACTTTAGCGACGGACCCAGCGATGGTTCGGTCATACAACCGTCGTCTATACTTTTAGCGACGTTATATGTTGTCCGTCGCTAAAAGTATAAACGACGGTTGTATGACCGAACCGTTGCTAAAGGGGAGTGAGCTCGAGTGAGTTGGATAAGGGGTGAGCTTAAGATTCGGACCGTATATATATATTCATTGCAAACAGTTGTTGGAAAATACTATTCCAACAACCACATCTAACATAGTTCATCATGGTATCAAAGTGTTGTGATTAAATAGGACTTCTAAACCTGTCACTAGAATGAGTAGCAACATGTCTAATTTGGCAGCTCAAAAAATTATTATAATGCCCTTTAATTAAAAAAAATTTCCCGCTAGAGCCTCTAGCAGTAAGGTTGTTATATTTCATAATATACCATATAATTTGTTTCCTGACTTCTGACTTTTAGGAATATTGACATTCATTTCCCCTTATGTTATTCTATCCTGTATGTAAAAGTGACTTATGTACTCTCTAGTTTCTGAAAAGCAAGGGTCACAGGGAACTAGTATTGCCAATGCATTGGAAGAAACAAAAAATTATTTTACAAAATATTAAGTTTTGTCACATGACGACATCCCTTTTTGATGCTTATTTTTGATATATATATATATATATATATATATATATATATATATATATATATATATATATATATATATATACAACCTGCCGTTAGAGGCTCTAGTGATATGGAATTTTTAATTTAAGGGCACTGTAGTAATTTTTTGAGCAGCAAAAATTAGGCCTAGTGCTACTCCTTCTAGCAGCAGGTTTGAAGTCCTATTTAATCTCAGACATTGGATATCATGATGAACGGTGTTAAATGTGGTTGTAGGAATAATGTGAGACACCGAATTTTATGAAATAAAAGTATTCAATTTTTTTATTTTGGTAAATGGTTAAATTGATAAAATGTTAAAGTTTAAGGTGATATGTGAAATTTTTTTTAAGTAGACAAGTTGTCATAAAATACCCGGTTACTATTCACTCTAGTATTGTTCACTCGAGTATTTGGGGCACTTTTTGTGTCGGAGTACTATTCACGAGTTACTATTTACGGGAAATATTCGATTAGTCGGGAAATATTTGTACGACGGTACAATTATTGGTGGACCTCACAACAGAATTATTGTCGGATTGAGAAAACGACAAAAATATTTTATTAAAAATAACGGCGGAAGTTTTACCGTTGATACTGTTGAACTACTCGGTAGTAAAAGTACAGTAATACGTGTGGTTGCATAGTAGCACATGGTATTGATTATTAATGCTTATGTGAGAAGTCACTCAGTTTGATTCAATTATTGTCAATTAATAATATGAATTATTTAGCGATAATGAAGTTTTGTTTTATTCGTATTATTAACGTAATAAAACAGAAATATCTTTTTATATAAAACAGAATACTTTATTAAAGATATTCTATAAATAGAATATATTATATTTTATTGTGCATAGTATTTTACATAGTAAAATCTTTTTATATAAAACAGAATACTTTATTAAAGTTGTTTGTTTTATTAGGCAATAATTAGAATATATTATATTTTATTTAAAAGATTTTGCTTTAAATATGGACCGTCAGATTAAAGTAAATCAATATGGACCGTTCATGAATTAGTTACTATGCATTCTATTTTCTTATAAATAGAAGCTCATTCCTTCATTATTTTCTTACGAATTCACTGAACTCTAGAGATAGAAACTATAGAGAGAAAGAAGAAGAGTATTCTGCCACTTAACTACTTCTTTATTTTAGTTCCTCTTTAAAACGGTAAGGGGTGTTATTCTTTCTTATTCATGAAGAGAACTTCTGTTATTTCATTCTTTATTATTTTGTTGGAATAACCTGTAAAAGTGGCATACCCTATACATGACCTGTATACGCGGCATACCCTATACTTGGTGAAATTTTTATGTTATTCCATTCTTTATTATTCTGTTGGAATAACCTGTATACGTGGTTTACCCTATACTTGGTGGAATGACCTGTATATGCGGTTTACCCAATACTTGGTGATCTTCTTCTGTTATTCTATTCTTTATTATTATGTTGGAATAACCTGTTTATGCGAAGTACCGCATACTTGGTGAAACTCTTTTATTATTCCGTTCTTTACGATTCTGTCGGAATATCCTGTCGGTGTGAATTTCACCTGACCTGGTTCCATCATTTATTATTCTGTCGGAATATCTTGTCGGTGTGAATTTCACCTGACCTGGTTCCATATTTATTATTTCGCATTTATTATTCTGTTGGAAATAACCTGTCTGTGCGATCTCTATCGCATGCATGGTGAATCCTTCTGTTATTCCATTCTTTATTGTTCTGTTGGAATAACCTGTTTATGTGGATTGCCACATGCATGGTGAATGATCCTTTATATTCATTCCTTATTAAATTATGGAAATGATCTGTATACGTGGATTACCGCATGGCTGGTGAAAATCCATTTGCAGTTTCATATATTCTTTATTATACTCATTTGGTTAAAGTTTTGATTTCTATACTCTATGAAATTAGTGGAATATCCTTGATATTTGCGCTTCATCCAGTATCTTTTCATGAAAATATTCTTCTGAGCATTCTTGACAGTTACTTTACAAAGAAGTATCATGTTGACAATTTGGATATTATTAATTCCTGGATAAACTAATTCTTGAACTTGTTTAATTGAATTCCTATAACATTGTCATCATCCTCATGTTTATTTTATGTTGAAAGTCATCTTTGGCTTACGTGCATAGATGGACTTAGTATGATTATGACCAGGGATCATTCGGTATAATCATGAACTGTGATGTTATAAGTGGTGTGGTAAAAGTCCTTAGTGGCCTGTAATGCATTGATAGACAGTTTTTGGTATGATTATGACCAGAGATTTTTTGGTATAGTCATGGCCATTGATGATTTAATGAATATCCTTGGCCCGTAATACAAGGATGATTAGAAGATGTGGTTTATTTATTAAGCTGAGTCTCAGTGATAAAAATTGATGAAAACATTTTTAAATCATAGAAGATAGTAGGTTTTATTCTCTACTTGACTCTTCTAATAGATTTCTTATTCCGCTGCAGTTAAACTTGATGTCTATTGTATTTTATCAGTTTAACATTGTTGAAGACTATTGATAATTTATTTTTCATTATCTTAGTCATAATATTTCTTACTGGGCTAGTTGAGCTCACCCTTTTTTTCAATGTTCTCTTCAGGAAATGAGAATATAGCTGGGACGAGTCAGGAAAAGGAGTGATGGTCCAGAAGATAGCATTAGTAGTCCTCACTATTCTGTTAAATAGTGTGACAATAAATATAATGAGGACTCCTTGAGTATGGATATTGTCTAGATGACAATATTCTTATTAGAACTCTCAGTTTATGTATTGTCGTATGTTACACGATATTTATATAATTAAGTTTGTATTTGTATTTTGTATCATGTATTTGGCGACTCAAGATGGGTGATGAATACCTAATTTTGGAGGCGTCACAAATAATACTTCCAGTAACCAGTTACTGTGGATGGGGACCATATATATATATATATATATATATATATATATATATATATATATATATATATATATATATATATATATATATATATATATACAGAACCGATCAGGTGAGGGCTCCCTTACTTTGTTAAAATGCGGACTTTTTTTTTTAATTTTTTTTAAAATAACTAAAAAAATATTTAATATTTTATAGAACTGATATTTTTCCATAATATAATGTTTTGGGCGTGATTTGAATACCTATACCAAAAAATGGTGGTACAGTCTGCACAAACAGTACAGACCTGTTTTGTTATACGTATCCAAATCACTTCCAAAATACTGTATTATGAAAAAATTTCAGTTCCATAAAATATTAAACTTTTTTTATAGTTATTTTAAAAAAAAAATCCGCATTTTAACAAAGTAAGGGAGTCCTTACCTGATCCTGACCCTATATATATATATATATATATATATATATATATACACACACACACACACACACACACACACACACACACACAACGGATCCAGCCCGGACGCCCGGACTGGAGTAAAAGATGGACCAAATTTTTTTTTTTTTTCGCTTTTTTTTAAAATAACTTAAAAAAAATATTTAATATTTTATGTAACTGAAATTTTTTCATAATAAAGTGTTTTGGGGGTGATTTGGGTACGTATAACAAAACATGGTGGTACAGTCTGTACAGACTGTACCACCATTTTAGTTGTTTTAAAAAAAAAGTAAATAAATAAATAAATAAATAAAGTTCGGACGGGATAAAATCCGGGCGTCCGGACTGGAACCGGACTCTCTCTCTCTCTCTCTATATATATATATATATATATATATATATATATATATATATATATATATATATATATATATATATAACGGATCTAGAGCATACCTCTTAAATAGCATACATCTCTTAAATAACATACATTTATTAAAACTAATTCGTTTTGGAAATTTTTTTAAAAAAGAAGTGGGGCCTCGTCGGGTGGCATTTTTGTAAATAAAAAGAAAGTAAGTGGGGCCACTCTCTTTTAATATTACTTTATTTTTTACAAGAATATTCTCTAAAACAACGTAGTCTTAATAAAGATATGTTATTTAAGAGAGTTATGTTATTTAAGATGTACGCTTTAGATCCGTCCTATATATATATATATATATATATATATATATATATATATATATATATATATAGTCATGTTCTCCAGCGAACCAAACAAAAGAACCAAAGACAAACCGACTATAACGACAGTTTTTTTCGTCGCTATAACATAGAAAGTCGACGCCATAGCTAAGGCGACGGTTCATACCGTCGCTATATCTCAACAGAAAATCGTCGTTATAGTCGATTCGTTTTTGATTCATTTTTTCCAGTTTGTTAGAAAGATTTTATGTGTATATATATATAAGGTCCCCATCCGTGACAATCGATTGTTACAAAACACTATTCTAACAACTATAATTTTAGCCGTTGATCTCGATAACGTAAGGCTGACATTTGACCATATTTCTCCCCTACCGCAACCAGCTCTTGCGGGCTGCGGCAGCAATATCAGTTCTTGCGACACAGCTAATGTCCAAATTACCCCTCATCCATGACCTGCCTGTCCGTACAAGCTCTTGCGGCTGCAAAAAAAAATCAAACGACACCTGCCGCTAAAAGCTCATGCTGCAAGTTAAGACTCATATTAATATTTACAAGTTTCTTCAACAACACAAGTGAGCAAACCACATCAATCAAAAACATTCTGAATTGCAAAGAATGAGTATTAATATTCACTTATTATTTATGAATATTAATATTCATAATTAATATTATTAATCCTAATATTAATATTAATATTAATACTACTAATATTAATATTCATTTTTGCAATATTAATACTCATATTAGCTTTGTCTCCTTTTGTAGCATATTGGCAGGTGATAGTTAGGTGCCCTCCTGGCTCCTTCCTTCTGCTAAGTGAGGAGCTTTACACTTAATTAGCCCTAGGTTAACTTATGTAATAATATGGAAACTTAAAAAAAAACACTATTATTATTACTTTATCTATTCTTTTTACTTGAGGTTTTAAGAATATACGATGTTAGGGGTCTCAAATTTTTATCTTAAAAAGTGTTTAAAATGGTGTGCATGTTACATAACATTGGTTGGGTTTGGGTAGATCTCATGTAATTGGATAAGCCATAAATTATGATGAAAATATTCAATATCATGTCATTTCAGAATTGACCAAAAATTTAAGACTCGTAACATTACTCTTTAAGAATAAATACATAGATTAAAACAATAACTAATCTTGTCAAAATGATTGAATTGAGTATAAAATCTATATATTACCCTTCAAAATTTTATTTGAAAAGGTAAGAGGGAAATAAATTAGTACTTAATGATAAGGGATAAATGGGAAACCAAGTAATTAATTTTTCCAACATATAAAAAGTAACAAAAGATTCTTTCCAGAAAAACAGATATAAAAAGGAAAATTATCAAATATTTTCTAATAATTCTTTAAGGAATGGGAGGGGACCAAAAAATTTATGAAAAAAAATTGAACACTACAAAGTCTTAATGTAATATTAAAAAAAAAATATACGCATAAAATAAAGCTTTATAAATTTTAGTGTTAACGCACATGTGAATTCATCAGATATACCAAAGCGTTTTATTATTAGAATAAAGTTCAGGGGTCTTAATTTTTTTCAAATGCTTCTTAAATACATATAATTGATCTTAAGAATTTCATTACATACTAATACAAGGATAACATGTACTTTTAAGATAATATGATAGACCAAATTTGAGACGCCTAAAATTAGAATTAACATTAATCTTATTTTTTTGAATTTTAAGAAAAGTTATTTTTTTAATATTAAATTTATTTAGGTGACTTAATTTGAAAATTATAATTAGAATTAAAAATGTAGTGAAACTTGAAAATAAATTCTATATATTATTATACGTGTAATAAAGTATACATTTATCTTTTCAAATATAAGTCCATTATTAAAAATATGTATACAATGAGGAGGGGCTAATATCAATATTTAAAAAAAATTAATATACTATATTATAAATGAATTGGGATTAGTTAGGGTAGGGTACTAGGGTAGAGTAGGGCAAGGTAGGGTAGGGGGCAGAGGCCATGATAAACACACACTTGGTGTGTGTGTGTGTGTGTGTGTGTGTATATATATATATATATATATATATATATATATATATATATATATATATATATACACACGGTCCGGATCTTAAGCTCACCCATTATCCAACTCACCCGAGCTCACCCTCTCTTTAGCGACGGACCCGACGATGGTTCAGTCATACAACCGTCGTCTATACTTTTAGCGACGCTATATGTTGTCCGTTGCTAAAAGTATAGACGACGATTGTATGACCGAACCGTCGTCCAGTTCGTCGCTAAAAGGGGGTGAGCTCGGGTGAATTGGATAAAGGGTGAGCTTAAGATCTGGGCTATATATATATATATATATATATATATATATATATATATATATATATAGAGAGAGAGAGAGAGAGAGAGAGATGACAAATCTAAAGTATACTTCTTAAATAACATACCTTTATTAAAATTATATTATTTTGGAGATTTTAAAAAAAACAAGTGATGTAGCGTGTGACAATTTTATAAATAAAAGGAAAGCAAGTAAGATTACTATCTTTTAATATTATTTTAATTTTTAAAAGAATCTTCAAAACGACGTAGTTTTAATAAATGTATGTTATTCAAGAAAGATATGCTATTATTTAAGATGTACGTTTTAGATCGATTCTGTATAAATATATATATATATATATATATATATATATATATAAACTTTAATTTCTTTTGCTCCACTTCTAATCGCCTAACTTGCTGTAAAACACCCAAGATCGCCTTAAGTCCCTATATGCCGTTTGTAAGTCTCCAGGTTGGGAGCAGTGTAAGGCTTTTGGGAATCCGTAGATCTACGGGTATGAGTTTACTTAAGGCAAGAACGGCTTGAGTTTAAGCGGAATGACAAAAGAAAGAATTTTTGTTTAAACAGTTAACACCAAAGTCTTCTGTTTAGATCGATTCACTGATAGATCAGGACCAATCGAGTGATCCTTTGTTTCAGATTTCATCTGATTTGTTTTTAAACAAATTTTTTTTTCAAAATTAAAGAAATTTTGAAAATTTTGACCAATTTTTCGGTGAAAACTTTTTCCTCTCCTTCTTTTTGTAAACAAATTTTTGGGGCTGAAGGGTTATTTCCTGGATAAAAATTTTGAGGTGGAAATGTATGGAGATGGTGATTCATCGGAGAAGATGATCAAGAGTTCCATTCGGCACCGGAGGAGACGGATCCAATCAATCAACGAAGACGACCACGTCATCGTCAGTCAACAGTGATAGCCGACAGCGTCACTGTCAATCAGCCGAAAGTAAAAGTAAAAGTAAAAGAATAAATTTTGTTTTTACTTAAGTTAAATGTTTTTAACTTTTTACCTTAGTAAATGTAAAAGTAAAAGTAAAGTAAAATGTTTCTTACTTTTCACTTTTACTTAAGTAAATTACTTTTACTTCAGTCATTGTAATAGTGATTCCTGCGTGAATCAAATAGTAATTTACTTTCAGTTTTTCTATTTAAAGAACTCGAAGTGTTAGAGTTCTTCAGATTTTTCTTATGTAAGAAAACCTCACCTGAGGTCCTCTCCCCCTTCTCTCTAGAGTTAGCCGGAGACGAAGCTTTCAGCTTCGATCTTCTTAGTTAGAAGATGAAGACGAAGTTCTTCCATACTTCGATCTTCCTCAAACAGTTAGATCTAGGAATTAATGTAATCCTTTCCCAACGTTTATAAATAAAAGAAAGAGATTACTTTACCGATTCACCGGTCATCTTCTTTACCGATTCACCGGTCATCTTCTTAATCTTTTCTTTTTCTGTTAAAGTTTTTAAGTTAAAAACTTCTCCGTTGTTAATATGGTATCAGAGCCACACGGTTGGTTCTTGATGCTTATCGGCGATTTCGATTAAAAACAGTCTGGTTTGTTTTTAAATGTTTTAGCAAAACTTTAATTTCTTTTGCTCCACTTCTAATCGCCTAACTTGCTATAAAACACCCAAGATCGCCTTAAGTCCCTATATGCCGTTTGTAAGTCTCCAGGTTGGGAGCAGTGTAAGGCTTTTGGGAATCCTTAGATCTACGGGTATGAGTTTACTTAAGGCAAGAACGTCTTGAGTTTAAGCGGAATGACAAAAGAAAGAATTTTTGTTTAAATAGTTAACACCAAAGTCTTCTGTTTAGATCGATTCACTGATAGATCAGGACCAATCGAGTGATCCTTTGTTTCAGATTTCATCTGATTTGTTTTTAAACAAAAAAAATTTCAAAATTAAAGAAATTTTGAAGATTTTGACCAGTTTTTCGGTGAAAAATTTTCCTCTCCTTCTTTTTGTAAACAAATTTTTGGGGCTGAAGGGTTATTTCCTGGATAAAAATTTTGAGGTGGAAATGTATGGAGATGGTGACACATCGGAGAAGATGATCAATAGTTCCATCCGGCACCGGAGCAGACGGATCAGTCAAAGAAGAAGACGACGCAGTCTCTTCAGTCACCGACAGGTGATGGCCCACGCCATCACTCAGCTTTTGCTTTCCATAAAGCAAAAGTCTTTTACTTTTTAGTAAATTGTAAAAGTCAAAGTAAAAGACAAATAACTTTTGCTTTTACTTAAGTTAAATGTTTTTAACTTTTACTTTAGTAAATGTAAAAGTAAAAGTAAAGTAAAATATTTCTTACTTTTCACTTTTACTTAAGTAAATTACTTTTACTTCAGTTAATGTAATAGTGATTCCTGCGTGAATCAAATAGTAATTTACTTTCAGTTTTTCTATTTAAAGAACTCGAAGTGTTAGAGTTCTTCAGGCTTTTCTTTTGTAAGAAAAACTTACCTGAGGTCCTCTCCCCCTTCTCTCTAGAGTTAGCCGGAGTCGAAGCTTTCAGCTTCGATCTTCTTAGTTAGAAGATGAAGACGAAGTTCTTCCATACTTCGATCTTCCTCAAAACAGTTAGATCTAGGAATTAATGTAATCCTTTCCCAACTGTTTATAAATAAAAGAAAGAGATTACTTTACCGATTCACCGGTCATCTTCTTAATCTTTTCTTTTTTTGTTAAAGTTTCTAAGTTAAAAACTTCTCCGCTGTTAATATGGTATCAGAGCCAAGTTGTTTGTTGTTTCTGACAGCATAGTAAGATCTATTTAATCAAACTTCTCTTGTCTTTTTCAAAATCATCTTCTTCCTCAGTGTTCTGAAGTCACCTTACTTACCTTTAGACCACCTAGTTCGTGTCTAACCTTTGTAAGTCTCCAGGGTGAGAGCAGTGTCGGGTTATAGAACATAGGTATGAGTCTATCCAGGGTAATACGGGGTATGAATGAACGAACCTTGAGTCAAATTTTATTTTGAAAACAGTAAAGATGAGTCGATTGTTTAGATCTAGCTCCTCCGTTAGTAACATGTCAACTTTACCTCCAGTCCCATACATCATCAACCAAGAAGAACAAAGTTATGAAAACATTAGTCAAGTTTTACACAATTGAAACATACCTAGGGTATCCCCTAAAGAAATTTATCAGTTAACTTTTTCAGATAAATTTAAAACTGACTATAATGTCAAAACTGTTGAAAGAGTTTATGCAATTAACAAAGAATATGAAAATTATAGTCTTTTATCTCCAGAAGTTATTAAAAAACACAAAAAAAGGGTTACAATTTTATTCATATAGGTCTTGTTCAAGTTGCAGTTAAACCACTTAACAGAAAAGGAATAAATTCATCAATCTATCTCTGTCTTAGAGATGCTAGATTTTTAAATTATTATCCTAGTATTATCGGTGCCATGGAAGCAAGTATGCATAATGGACCTATCCATTTCATCTGCTTTCCTGATTTCACCTTGAGTCTTAGTGATCAAAACTTATTTAAAGCCATAACATTAAATATTAAAACTGAGGGAGAGATTACTCATATGATTGAAGGATCTCAACCTATTGCTTTGATTTATAGGATTTATTATAAAACCATGAAATCAAACTTGAATGTTCATGCTCTTAATAAAAGTCCTAAAGATCAAACAGTTTTAATTCAAAGTTCAACTAGTGACGCTAATATCCAGATCCCGAGAACAATCCTCTGGAAGGATATTACCTTACCTAGTCAATGGACCTTACTTAATGAATTACCACAACAACCTGTAGTTAATACTTTATTAAACATTGAGAACATCAAACAGTATTCTGACGGAACTGTTAAAATTAGTTTTGAACGTACAAGAACACCAGTCATTATTGAAGATATATCCAGTTCTTCAGCCCCTTTAGTTATTCATACTCGAAGAGATTCTGAAGTACTTAGTAACCCCTCGGTTAGAGATATCAAACTTAAAGGTATCCTTAATCAAGGTCAAGTTAGTCATCCCTGTTATACCCAGAATGATCCCAATGAAGAAGAAGGTTCTTCTTCTCCGGCATCTTCTGTGTATCCCACACAGTCTGATTTTAATGCCTCGATTCATAATCAATTAAGAGTCATTAAAAAGGATTTTGTTTTAGATTGGGATAATTTAGTTAAAGAATTTAATTCAAAATTTAATAAAAAAAAAAGACATCTATTCAGATCTAATCACACTACAGAAAAGGAAAGAGATAAAATAATTAATAGATGGAAAAGATTCATTAAAAATGAAGAAATTAACGTTACTTTTTACGATTGGTATGAACAATATCAGAGTAAGTGTAATGTTATTAGTAAAACTCAATGGACTAGAGAAGACAAATCAAAGGTTTCGTCTAGTCATCCTCCTTTAGAAACATTCATTTTCCCAGTAAAAAATACTTCAGTTATCGCCAGTCCCTTTAAGATCCCAGATGGTATTAAAGATGATAAAAAGATAATTGAACAGTTAAACTTTAGTAACCAATATCTAGCAACCGTAGGAAAACAGCTAGATAGAATTGAAGAAAAGTTCGAAGAAAATATCATTAAAAAACCTGATTCAAAAATTGAACAACCCTTAATTAAATTATCAGAAGATAGACATAAGTTAGGATTACCTAATAAAGATAATGAACTTGTTCAGTCTATAGATAAGTTATTTAAAAAACTTAAAACTGAAGCAGGTCCGAGTGGAACTATTGCTACCATCGATCAGGTAGAATCCGATGATGATAACAAAAGTTCTTCAGATCACTCTAATCACTCGTCAATTTCAAACCTTAATGAACAGTTAAATAAATTAACCGTTAATAACACAAGTATAACCATAAATTGGTATTCTAGACCTACTCCTCCGGATCTCCAGTTCGAAGAAAGAAATCTAGATAAACAATTCTCTGTTTCATCTAATAAAATTTATGAATGGAATATTGATGGATTTAGTGAACAAGAAATTCTGAACAAATTAAATCATATGTCCATGGTAGCAAATAGCTATATTACCAAATTCAACAATTTCTCTCAATCAGATATAGTTGAATTAATCGTTAGTGGATTTACTGGTATTCTCAGATCTTGGTGGGAGAAACATCTCACAGAAGAAATTAGAATATCAATTATCCATGCTATCCAAAGAGATGATGACGTCAATCCCATATTTAATGAAGATGCTGGTATTAGTCCGCCAGATGGAGTTAATACTTTAATTTTTACTATAATTAAGCATTTTGTTGAAACTCCTAGTAATATCACTGAAAGAATTCATGATCAACTTAGTAATCTTACTTGTCCCACTCTAAGTGATTTTAGATGGTACAAAGATGTGTTCACCTCTAGAGTTATGATGCGTAATGACAGTAATAAACCATTTTGGAAAGAAAAATTCGTTAATGGTTTACCTTCTTTGTTTGCACATAAAGTTAGAGAAGAATTAAGTAAAAATTTAGGCTATATAGATTATGATAATTTAACTTATGGTGATATTATAAGTTACATTCAAAAAATAGGATTAAAAATGTGTATTGACTTTAAATTAGCCAAACATGCTAGTAAAGATAAGAAAAAAGCCAAATATGAGTTAGGCACTTTCTGTGAACAATATGGTTTTCCACCTGTTGCTCCCTCTAGAAGAAAGCACCGGCATACTCGTAAACAGGATGAGCTGTATAAGAGTCATAAAAGGTGTAAAAAGAGATATAATCGCGATAGTAATAAGACTAATCAAGATTATTATAATAAGAAACCTAAGTCAACACATAAAAAGTCATACAAAAAATCAAAGAAATTTGATAAGAGTAAAATTATCTGTCACAATTGTGGGCAGAAAGGACACTATAAGAGTGAATGTAAAGTTAAGCAAAAATTGGCTCAGTTGAACATCTCAGCTGAAGATACAGAACAATTATTATAATTAATAGTTTCTGATAATCAGGATTCTTCTAGTAATAACACTTGTAACGATGAATCAAGTAGTGATAATGAAGTTGTTATATGTACTGAAAATTGCAGTAACAACTGTTGTAAAAGAATTAATGTAATTACTAAAGAAGAAGAAGAAAGTTCTTTATTATTTGATTTAATCAGCAAAATTACAGACCCTGAATTAAACACTCAGTATTTAAAACAATTAAAAGATTTATTAATTCGAGATAAGAAAAGCACTGATAAGGTTCTTAGAGCCAAAGAGAAACCCAATTTCAGTCTTAATAAAACACTTGAAAGATTTAAATCCTCGGTTAAAGAAATTACTCTCCCGGAATTAAATCAAGAAGTTAATAAACTTAAAAAATAAATTTCTAACCTAAAATTAGATATTTCTAATTTAAGAAAAGAGATTGATGATAAAAAATCAGATCTTCAAGTACATGATTCCTCTTCTAGTGACGAAAGTCAGGATGAACCCGAATCATCAGGTATTAAAGATGAACCTGATCTTTTTATTCAAGGTCTCACCCTTAAAAGAATTAAAGACATTACCGTTCAAAAATGGTATGTTTCTATTAAGTTAGTCATTGATAAAACTTTCTCAATACAGCTCCCTGCCTTAGTTGATACTGGCGCATATTTGAATTGTATTCAAGAAGGTCTTATTCCAACTAGGTATTACAAGAAAACTAGTGAAAAACTTAATTCAGCCAATGGTAGTCAAATGGAAATAAAATATAAATTACCTAATGTACATATCTGCCAAGACAGCATGTGTTTTAAGACATTATTTGTTTTAATTCGCAATCTTACAGATAAAATTATTTTAGGGTTACCATTTATATATTTATTATACCCATTTACTACTAGTAATAAAGGATTAAGCTGTGAACACTTAGGAAAGAAAATTACATTTGAATTCCTAATTAAACCAAAAGAAAGAGATTTAAAGTTTATTCAAGAAGAATCAATTTATAAATCATTGAACCTGTTAAACTGTAAAGTTACCCACCTAAGGTTCCTCAAAGAAGAAGTTAGGTACCAACAAGTTAAAGAACAACTAAAGAGTAACCAAGTTCAAAAGAAAATAAGTGAATTAAAAGATTATTTAATAAAAAATTTATGTTCTGATTCTCCCAATGCTTTTTGGCATAGAAAGAAACACACAGTTAGGTTACCCTATGCAAAGGAATTTAAAGAACATTTAATTCCCACAAAAGCTAGGCCTATTCAAATGAGTCATGAGCAAATGGAGTTATGTAAAAATGAAATTAATGATCTTCTTAGTAAAAATTTAATTAGACATAGTAAGTCACCATGGTCTTGCCCAACCTTCTATGTTAACAATGAAGCTGAGAAGAAAAGAGGTGTCCCTTGTCTAGTCATTAATTACAAACCATTAAACAAAGTCTTAGAATGGATTAGGTACCCTTTGCCCAATAAGGAAGATCTCCTTAGTAGGCTAAGTATCTCCACCATCTTTAGTAAATTTGACCTTAAGTCTGGATTCTGGTAAGTTGTTATTCATCCAGATGATAGGTACAAAACAGCATTCACCACTCCGTTCGGACATTACGAATGGAATGTTCAGTCATTTGGACTAAAAAATGCACCCAGTGAATTTCAGAATATTCTTAACAATATTTTGAATCCTTTCAGTCATTTTATTATTGTTTACATCGATGATATCCTTGTATTCTCCAAGATTATTGAAGAGCATATTAAACGTTTAAATTCGTTCTTCAAAACGGTTAAAACCAATGGTCTTGTTCTTTCACCTTCCAAGTGCAGTCTGTTTCTGACAAAAGTCAGGTTTCTCGGTCTAATCCTCTATCATGGACTCACACGGCCAATTGACAGAGCTATTCAATTCGCCGACCGGTTCCCAGATAAGATTACCGACAAAACTCAGCTACATAGATTTCTTGGCTCGCTTAATTATATTGGCAAGTTCTACAAGAATCTCAGGAAGATTTGTAAGCCTCTTTTTCAGCGCTTACAGAGTAATCCCCCTCCTTGGACTGACGTTCACACTTCTGTCGTCTAACAAGTTAAAAAATATGTTAAGGTTTTGCCTTGCCTTGGCATCTTTAATGATTCAGCATTCAAAATAGTTGAAACCGATGCCTCTGACATTGGATTCGGTGGCATACTCAAACAAAAATTAACTCTTACTTCTGATGAACAAATTGTTCGTTTCCATTCAGGCGCATGGAACCCTACATAGTTAAAATACAGTACTATTAAAAAAGAGATTTTATCGCTTGTTTTATGTATTAAAAAATTTCAGAGAGATTTGTTGAATCAGAAATTTCTAGTTAGGATAGATTGCAAGTCAACAAAATTTATTCTTGAAAAGGATGTAGAAAATGGCGCCTTTAAGCATTCTTTCGCTAG
The DNA here is from genome assembly GCA_016801055.1 of Panax notoginseng. Taxonomy (NCBI): domain Eukaryota; kingdom Viridiplantae; phylum Streptophyta; class Magnoliopsida; order Apiales; family Araliaceae; genus Panax; species Panax notoginseng. The sequence goes on along the minus strand of CM029023.1, from coordinate 12,805,763 downwards.
ATGGCAAGCCATTTTAAGTATTTTTGAGTTTGATATGGAATATATTAAAGGTAGTAACAACTCAGTTCCGGATTTCCTCACACGTGAGTTTATCAACACAGGTACAATTACAGCATCATGAGTGTGCGAGGAGGATCATCTTCTCGTGGTCATGGCCATTCCTCTGGCCTAGTTAACCAGTCAAAGGGAACTATTGTTCCTCATCCAGTTACTCAAACCCATAATAAATTTCAGGTGCTTGGTACAGTCCCCAAGCCCTATGCATCAGTTCTTGCTAGTCAACCCAAACCATTTGATATTTTTGCTAATCAACCCAAAGCTACCTCATCAAATCCTAGTAACTCACCTTCGGAGTATCGTGTTAAATATAATCAACACCTATTCCATATCGAGTTATCAATGAAACCAAATGACGACCCAGTTAAATTAGCTGCCCAGTATTTTCCTACTGGATGACATTTCCTCCCTCTTGCCCCTTATAATTCCCTTGTGTTTTATAAGGATATCCTTCTTGAAACTGAGTCAATTTTCATTAAACCTATTTATGCCAACGATGATAAATCCAAACTCCTTTATCATTCATTGTATATTAAACAGGTTCTCAATCTTTCCGATTGGGGTAGTCATCCGTCCGATCTCAAGTCACTTTCTAATCATACTAGTCCTTATTGCTATTATGATTATATTGAGACTTGGTTCAAAATCATGCTTCATCAAAATGAAGATCACAGTCACTCATGGTTTTTCCAGTTCGACCAAAATTTCAAAAGTCAACTCCCCAAATGGTTCATCCTCTGGTGGTCAAGGCATGTCCTTGATTATGCTATTTTCCCTGAGCCACTCTTAGCCCAGTTAGATCACTTTGCTACTCATAGTAATTACCTTCCTAAATATGAGGGTATCCCAGTTTTCCTTATATTTTGTAGTAAATACAAAATCCCATGGATTCTTAAGTGGCAGTACCATGTAATGGCTACTCAAGAAGTTTCTATCTTCTCATCTCCGTCGTCCATAGGAATTAGGACCACTCAGACAGAAGTCTCTCTAATCAAACATCTGTCTCGCCGTTTCTACATTAAATGGTGGGACAAATTCGGTGTCGATAGGATTATTGGTCAAGTCTAGAAGGAATTTCCTCCTTCTCCTTTGTCCTCCCTGTCAGTTCCCCTAGTCACTCCGGCTCCAGCCTTTGCATCTTCCAGTAAATCGTCAGCTAAATCGGCTGACAAATCAAAAGAAAAATCAGTGGACACTATTGACGTTACTAATGTATCCAGTTACTCCAACTCTCAATTAAGGTTCCTGGCAGACGCCATTCATCAGAGATTGGATCAGTTAAGCGAAAAGTCAGAAGCGGCCTCCTCTCTATCTAGAGAAGAAAATACTAGTCAAAATTTAGATGATGAAGACGACTGTGACCCCTATGGCACTGTCAACCTTCAGGATGCTCAGGACCCTTTTGCCTGATCACCATATTTATCAATCAAAGTGACAATAGTCAGCACCTGCTTCGGCAGCCTAGTCATCAGCACCTGCTCCGGCAGCCTAGTCACCAGCTTACTCTGGCAGCATAGTTAATAGCATCTTCTGCTTTTCCACCAAAAGCAGCAATCAGTCAGAAATCTGGACCCATGGCCTCATTTGTCAAAAGTTGACGCCAGCTTTTCCACCGAAAGCAGATTCTTACGCGTTTTCGGCCTTGAAGTCAGCATTCACTTTTGTTTTACTTTACTTTAGTAAATGTAATATATTTTTTACTTGTACTTTTACCTCAGTTATTGTAATAGTAACTTGTAAACAGTTCATTTCCTTGATCTATAAAAGGAGATTGAATTCATTTGGTTAGGCAGACTTAAAAAGACTCTGAGTTCCTTCTCAGTCGAATCTTTAGCCTTCACCGCTGTTTAGCCTACTTAACCTCTCTTCATCTAATGTTCTTAGTTCAGTAAATTGTAAGTCATTTAATTTCCAGCATTTGTAAATAGTTCAAGTTACCAATAAAATTAAAATATTTTTAGTAAATTAATTGTGTTTGTATGCGCACTTGTTCTTCTCTTATTATTATCTACTTCCGCGTCCCAAATGGACCAATCGAGTGATCCTTAACTTTTACCCCAAAAGTTATTCTATTTAGATCGATTCACTGATAGATCAGGACCAATCAAGTGATCCTTTGTTTCAGTTTTCATCTGATTTGTTTTTAAACAAAATTTTTTTTCAAAATTAAAGAAATTTTGAAGATTTTGACCAATTTTTCGGTGAAAAATTTTCCTCTCCTTCTTTTTGTAAACAAATGTTTGCGGCTGAAGGGTTATTTCCTGGATAAAAATTTTGAGGTGGAAATGTATGGAGATGGTGACTCATCGGAGAAGATGATCAACAGTTTCATCTAGCACCGGAGGAGACGGATCAGTCAAAGAAGAAGACGACGCAGTCTCTTCAGTCACCGACAGGTGATGGCCCGCACCATCACTCAGCTTTTGCTTTCCATAAAGCAAAAGTCTTTTACTTTTTAGTAAATTGTAAAAGTCAAAGTAAAAGACAAATAACTTTTGCTTTTACTTAAGTTAAATGTTTTTAACTTTTACTTTAGTAAATGTAAAAGTAAAATGTTTCTTACTTTTCACTTTTACTTAAGTAAATTACTTTTACTTCAGTTAATGTAATAGTGATTCCTGCGTGAATCAAATAGTAATTTACTTTCAGTTTTTCTATTTAAAGAACTCGAAGTGTTAGAGTTCTTCAGGCTTTTCTTTTGTAAGAAAACCTTACCTGAGGTCCTCTCCCTCTTCTCTCTAGAGTTAGCCGAAGACAAAGCTTTCAGCTTCGATCTTCTTAGTTAGAAGATGAAGACGAAGTTCTTCAATACTTCGTTCTTCCTCAAACAGTTAGTCTAGGAATTAATGTAATCCTTTCCAAAATGTTTATAAATAAAAGAAAGAGATTACTTTACCGATTCACCAGTCACCGTCTTAATCTTTTCTTTTTCTGTTAAAGTTTTTAAGTTAAAAACTTCTCCGCTGTTAATATGGTATCAAAGCCACACAGTTGGTTCTTGATGCTTATCGGCGATTTCGATTAAAAACAGTCTGATTTGTTTTTAAATGTTTTAGCAAAACTTTAATTTCTTTTGCTCCACTTCTAATCGCCTAACTTGCTGTAAAACACCCAAGATCGCCTTAAGTCCCTATATGCCGTTTGTAAGTCTCCAGGTTGGGAGCAGTGTAAGGCTTTTGGGAATCCTTAGATCTACGGGTATGAGTTTACTTAAGGCAAGAACTACTTGAGTTTAAGCGAAATGACAAAAGAAAGAATTTTTGTTTAAACAGTTAACACCAAAGTCTTCAGTTTAGATCAATTCACTGATAGATCAGGACCAATCGAGTGATCCTTTGTTTCAGATTTCATCTGATTTGTTTTTAAACAGAAATTTTTTTCAAAATTAAAGAAATTTTGAAGATTTTGACCAATTTTTCGGTGAAAAATTTTCCTCTCCTTCTTTTTGTAAACAAATTTTTGGGGCTGAAGGGTTATTTCTTGGATAAAAATTTTGAGGTGGAAATGTATGGAGATGGTGATTCATCGGAGAAGATGATCAACATTTCCATCCGGCACCGGAGGAGACGGATCAGTCAAATAAGAAGACGACGCAGTCTCTTCAGTCACCGACAGGTGATGGCCCACGCCATCACTCAGCTTTTGCTTTCCATAAAGAAAAAGTCTTTTACTTTTTAGTAAATTGTAAAAGTCAAAGTAAAAGACAAATGTAAGACCCCAACTTATTAATGAATAAAATCAAATTTTCTCTAAATATTATTGTGAATAATAAGGGGCTAATTTGATATAATACTTTGGTTATGGGTGAAATGTGCAAATTTTGCAAAATAAGCAAGTGGTTATAAAATATTCATTTTGTCGGGAAATATTCGTTTGGTCGTGGAATATTCTTGCTGTCGGGGAATATTCGTACGACGGCGCAGCCTTGTGTGGGCCCCATAACGGAAAGCGATTGGATAAAGAAAATGACAAGTATAAGTTATTTATAAATAACGGCGTAGTTGTTACCGTTAATACTGTTGGAATACCCGGTGATTAAAATACAGTAGCACACGGTATTGCACCAATTATTGATTCTTACGTAAGAAGGCACTACTCAATAATTGTTACAGTAGTTATTGTTCAATATTTTATTTTATTGATTCAATAATTGTTGCATTGATATTTTATATTATTGTTGTTTCAATAATTGTTGCTGCACAGTATTTTCCATTATCAGATCAATAATTTATATTATTTGAATAATATTATTAGATAACATTATTGGCAATGTCTAGAAAGTTCTGTCTAAGGAGAGGTTTGGTCATCTAATTGCGCGCCAGTAAGGAGAAATCCTTATTGGAAAGCCCCCTCTTTCCTGGGAACGGCCTGGTTGTCATAAATGTGATTCTGTAATATTATTTGTGAATAATTAATTATTGATTCATATGATAAGGAAATATTTATTTTATGTGGATATAAATGAGGGATATATTTTTGTGGTTAAAAATGAAGGAGTTAATGTTGAGGTGTTTTATCAGTATTTTTATCGGAATGGAGGTATTAAAAATCAAATCAGGGTTTTTGAGAAATATTGCGGGTGTTATAATTTTTAATCCGACCGTTGGATCGTGGTAATTTTTGGATATGTTATACATATATAAGTTGAGTATATGTCCACAAATTTTGAACCGTTAAAAATGAACGTATGATTTATTATGAATTTTACGAGATGACTGGTTTAGAAATTGTTGAATTTTCGGAGTTTATCATTTTGATGGAAAATTCTAGAATTGGTGGGCCCCACTTGTGGTTGGTGAAGAAATGTGCTGAATTATATTTCAAATGTGGTGGGTGGGAATAGTAGCAGGTAAAGCCATCAGGTTGCAGGTCAAACCTACTAAAATTTTCCTATAAATAGAGGGCTAAGTTAGAATTGAAAATCACACCAGAAACAAGTTTTCTCTCTTTCTCTCTCTAGATTATTGAGTGTATTTTGTGAGTATTTAGATACTTTGAGAGTTTTTATTCATCAGAGCAAGTTTCTTTCAGCCTTATACCGGTATTCCGACCAGAAGTACTGATATCTTGAGGTAAGGGATATTATTTTCTTCTTAAATGATATTATTTTCTTCAATATCATTATGCTGAAATATTGATATGAGTTTTTATCAAATTTGGAACTTTTTGTGTCGGAGTTACTATTCACGTATACGGCACTATTCACGAATACGGCACTATTCACCGAAAAATAAAATTTTCTCTTTTTGTCCAAGATGTCTATTATGGTTACTATCTTTGATTGTATCCATGTTTTGATCTTTATTTTTGAATTCTGCTTCACAATTGATTATTATGAAGTATTATTGATCTTGGATAAACTGTTATACGAATCCCTACTATTTGTCCTTCTGTCTCATTGGATTCGTTCTCTTTAAGATATTTTTCATCATCCTCAGTCCTAAATGATGATATTAATGAATATCTTTGGCCTGTAGTGCAAAGATGTATGATTACTTGATGAATATCTTTGGCCTGTAGTGCAAAGATGAACAGGTGTTGAGATGAACATGACTGACAGGTGATACAAATGAATATCTTTGGCCTGTAGTGCAAAGATGAATATTTGGATAAAGATGATTATTAATTGATGTTACAGGGATAAAATATTGATGATGGACTTTTAAATCTTAGAAGATAGTAGAATTCTTTCTCTACTTGACTCTTCTAATGGTTTGCTGTTTCCGCTGCAGTTGTTGATCTAAAACTTGTTGTCGATTATATTCTATCAGATTTTTCCCTGTTGAAGACTAACGATAATTTGTTTGTATATTATCTTAGTCATAATATTCTTTACTGGGCTAGTTGAGCTCACCCTTTTCCTTTTTGTTCCATTTTTCTTCTCAGGAGGTGAGAACATAGCAGGATCTAGTCGGGGTATGGAGTGATGGTTCTAGAAAGATGTTTTAGCAGTCCTCACTATTTCTGTAAAATAGTGTTTGAATAATTGTAATGAGGATTTATTTGAGTGTGGATATTGTCTAGAAGACAATATTTGTATTTAAACTCACAGTATGTGTTGTCGTATTTTGCACGACAATTGTATTATTGAAGTTGTAGTTTGCTTTCTGTACCATGTATTTGGCGACTCAGAATGGGTGTTGTATACCTATTTTGGGGGCGTCACAGTTGGTATCAGAGCTTAGGGATATGATCCCTGGCTGAGATGTGAGACAAGAACTAGGAGGGGAGAGACGGAAAATTCCTTCACTAGTATGACTTGACTAAGTTTATTTGGTGTTTATTTGGTCGGTCAGAGTATAGGGATAATATATGACATGACTATTAACCCTTGTTTTATGGCAGTATTTAAGAATGGCAGCTGAGAACGTTAATAATGGAGTAAATCAGATCGTGGAGACACCTTTGATCACCACCCAGGGAAACGTGCAACAGGAAGGCAATATTCCTCCTATAAACAACGTTACCGAGCAAACGATGAATGATGGAATGTTTAGGAGCTTTTTGCAGTTCATGCAAAATCAGACGAGGGAGACTCGTGTGCAGAATACGGGTGGAAATGATAACGCGCGGTTTGTCACAGCTAAGCAGTTCAAAGAATTGGGACCACCAGAATTTAAGGGAAAGCCGGATCCGATCATGGCGGAAACGTGGGTCAAGCAAATTACCAAGATATTCGATGTCTTGGGATGCACGGAGGAACAGAAGGTTCCATTCGCCACCTTTATGTTCCGCGGTGAGGCAGACTACTGGTGGGAGTCTGTGAAGCGTACCCAGCCTGACGCACTCAACATGTCCTGGGAAACATTTCAAAAACTGTTCAATGACAAGTACTTTCCTGAAAGTATTCGTCATATGAAGGAGGTAGAGTTTATCAGACTGGAACAAAACAACATGACGGTGTCCCAGTACGAGGCGAAGTTTGCAGAGTTATCCAGGTTTGCACCTCATTTGGTCGAAAATGAGGAACGAATGACAAGGATGTTTCTGAGAGGTCTAAAACCCGAGATTCGACAATATCTTATCTCTCATAAATTTTCTTTATATTCAGATGTTGTAAATAGGGCTCAATTATTAGAGCGAGATAATGAGTATGTGCAACCGAGGGACCACAACCAGGGTCATACCGGTGGCGGCAGTCATCGAAGCAATGAAAACCAGCAGGGAGGAAAACATTCGGACAAAAGCGGTAACCACTCTGGTGGTAATCGTGGTCGTGATAATAGAAGGAGCGAGTCGGGAGGAGATTTCAAGAAGAGAAGGTACAACAATGATAACGTGAAGACGTCAGCACAAACATCAACTGTTTCTAGGGGAGGAGAACGACCACCGGTCGTATGTTACAAATGTGGGAAAGAGGGACATATCAGCCCAAACTGCCCACAACAATCCAAGGTATGTTATAACTGTGGAAAGGAGGGTCATATAGCTCGAGAGTGTTCTGTAGCAAAACCAAGTTCAGCGGGGATGGTGACTCCAAAAGCTGTCCCGGATAAGTCGAAATCAGCGGTTCCTGGAAGGGCGTTTGTCGTTACTGGCCAAAACGCGAGAAACCCGAACGAGGTGATCACGGGTAAGCTAATCTTGAATTCTTGCGAAGTTTATACTTTACTAGATACCGGTTCTACCCATTCTTTTATCTCTCCTGCTTGTGCTCAACGTTTAAACTTGACTCCGGAGAAATTGGACTTTAACTTATCTGTTGAAACTCCGTTGGGTGAAACCTTCGTTACATCTACAGTTTATAAATCTTGCATGATCCAAGTTGGCACTATCACATTACCTGTTGATCTTATCTCTTTAAAGATACTTGCTTTTGATGTGATTTTAGGAATTGATTGGTTAACCACTCATCATGCTAAAATTGATTGTTTTCGTAAGGTTGTTAGTTTTCATATTCCTAACCAACCTGTCATACGAATTCAAACTACTAAACCACTAAAATCAGTCACTGTCATATCAAGCCACAAAGCTATTCGTTTATTGAAAAACGGATGTCAAGCTTTCTTAGCCCATGTAATGGATTTGAACAAAGACAAGTCAGATTTGAATAATATTTCTATTGTTAGAGAATTTCCCGATGTATTTCCTGAAGAACTTCCTGGTCTACCCCAGAACGTGAAGTTGAATTCTTTATTGACCTTGAACCCGGTACAAAGCCCATTTCTAAAACTCCATATCGAATGGCTCCTATTGAACTTCAGGAGTTAAAAGTCCAACTACAGGAGTTGTTGGACATCGGTTTTATTCGTCCTAGTACGTCTCCTTGGGGTGCTCCTGTTTTATTCGTAAAGAAGAAAGACGGGAGTATGCGACTTTGTATCGACTATCGTGAATTAAATCATGTCACTATCAAGAATAGGTATCCGCTACCTCGCATTGATGACCTGTTCGACCAGTTACAAGGAACACAATTCTTTTCAAAGATCGACCTTCGTTCTGGTTATCATCAGCTGAAGATTAAAACTGAGGATATTTCAAAGACTGCCTTCAGAACTCGGTATGGGCATTATGAATTCTTAGTAATGTCTTTTGGATTGACTAATGCTCCTGCTGTCTTCATGGATATGATGAACTGTGTATTCAAAGAATATTTGGATCAGTTCGTTGTTGTCTTTATTGATGACATCCTCATCTATTCCAAAAGCCGTGAAGATCATGAGCGCCATTTGAAGCTGGTACTGCAAAGGCTTCGTGAAAATAAGGTATATGCCAAATTGAAGAAATGCGAGTTCTGGCTTGAGGAAGTAGCATTCCTTGGGCACGTGGTGTCAAAACATGGAGTATCTGTCGACCCGGCGAAGATTGAAGCCATACAAAGTTGGGAGCAACCGAAGTCGGTAACCGAAGTACGTAGCTTTCTAGGCTTAGCTGGTTATTATCGGAGATTTGTGGAAGGATTTTCTCGAATCGCTACTCCGTTAACTCAGCTGACTCGAAAAGATACAAAATTCGTATGGAGTGAGGAATGCGAGAAGAGTTTCCAAGAACTCAAGAGGAGACTCATTTCGGCACTTGTTCTGACAATACCATCTGGTTCGGATGGATTTGTTATCTACAGCGATGCTTCAGGCAAAGGGTTAGGATGTGTTCTCATGCAACATGGGAAAGTCATAGCCTATGCCTCACGACAACTCAAAGAATATGAGAGGAATTATCCTACTCATGATTTGGAGTTGGCAGCAGTCGTTTTTGCGTTGAAGATCTGGAGACACTACCTGTATGGGGAGAAAGTGGAGATCTATACAGATCATAAAAGCCTCAAATATTTCTTCACCCAAAAGGAACTCAACATGCGGCAGCGACGTTGGCTCGAGCTGTTGAAAGATTACGATCATACCATCCAATATCATCCTGGAAAAGCAAACGTAGTAGCTGACGCATTGAGTAGAAGATCATATGCGGGTACGAGTGCAATATTGTTAACACAAAGGCCCATTTTGTATGACTTACAAAGGATGGAGATAGAGATGAAGGCTCCAAGTACCCACATGATGATATCAAATATACGAGTAGAACCGACTTTAATCGATAAAGTTAAAGCTGCTCAAGCTACGGACATGGAGCTGATGCGTATGAAGAAGAAAGTGCAAGAAGGTGCTATTCCAGAAGCAAGAATCGATGAAGAAGGAATACTTCGAGTCAACTCCAGACTTTGTGTTCCTAACGATTTTGACTTGAAGCATAGAATAATGATGGAGGCACACAACACACCGTTTGCAATCCATCCTGGGAGTACCAAAATGTATCACGATCTTCGACATACATTTTGGTGGAGCAATATGAAAAGAGAGATCGCGGAGTTTATCTCGAGGTGTTTAACTTGTCAACGTGTAAAGGCGGAGCATCAAGTGCCAAAGGGTCCATTGCAACCACTTGAGATCCCGAAATGGAAGTGGGAACACATTACTATGGATTTTGTTACGGGTCTTCCCAAGGTTTCTCAAGGCATAGATGCGATTTGGGTTATTGTTGATAGATTAACCAAGTCCGCTCATTTCTTGCCGATACGTGAGACTTATTCCCTTGAACGTCTTGCTAGTATGTACGTGAACGAGATTGTGAGATTGCATGGCATGCCAGTATCCATAGTTTCGGATCGTGACCCAAGATTCACTTCACGATTTTGGGTTAGCTTGCAGAAAGCTATGGGCACGGATTTACGATTCAGTTCGGCATACCATCCTCAAACGGACGGACAATCAGAGAGGACTATTCAAACTCTTGAAGATCTATTAAGACTTTGTGTCCTAGATCTCAAAGGGAGTTGGGATAAGTACCTACCATTGGTGGAATTCTCCTACAACAACAGTTATCAGGTGAGCATAGGTGTGGCTCCATTCGAGGCGTTGTATGGAAGAAAATGTCGTTCTCCAGTATGCTGGGACGAGGTGGGTGAAGCAACATTGTTGGGACCAGAGTTGGTACGCATTACTACAGAGAAGATCCAAACGATTCGACAACGTATACAAACGGCACAGGATCGACAAAAGAGTTATGCGGATCTTCATCGGAAGGACGTGGAATTTAATATTGGGGATCATGTATTATTACGTGTTGCACCATGGAAGGGAGTTACAAGATTTGGGAAGAGAGGAAAGCTCAATCCAAGATTTGTTGGTCCATTTGAGATTCTTGAGCGAATAGGAAATGTGGCATATAGACTCGCATTACCTCCAAGCATGTCTCGTGTTCATAATGTTTTTCACATATCTATGCTTCGTAAATATGTTAAAGACCCGAACCACATTATTGAGTTAGAACCAGACGAGATAGCTGAAGATTTAACGTACGAGGAGGTACCTGTTAAGATCTTGGATAGGAAAGAGCATGTCCTACGCACGAAAGTTATACCACAAGTTAAGGTTTTGTGGAGAAACCATGCTATTGAAGAAATGACCTGGGAGTTGGAATCAGAAATGAAAGCGAGGTATCCTCACCTTTTTGAAACATCAGGTACGTACGTCAATTTCGAGGACGAAATTTCATAAGGAGGGGAGGTTGTAAGACCCCAACTTATTAATGAATAAAATCAAATTTTCTCTAAATATTATTGTGAATAATAAGGGGCTAATTTGATATAATACTTTGGTTATAGGTGAAATGTGCAAATTTTGCAAAATAAGCAAGTGGTTATAAAATATTCATTTTGTCGGGGAATATTCGTTTGGTCGTGGAATATTCTTGCTGTCGGGGAATATTCGTACGACGGCGCAGCCTTGTGTGGGCCCCATAACGGAAAGCGATTGGATGAAGAAAATGACAAGTATAAGTTATTTATAAATAACGACGTAGTTGTTACCGTTAATACTGTTGGAATATCCGGTGATTAAAATACAGTAGCACACAGTATTGCACCAATTATTGATTCTTACGTAAGAAGGCACTACTCAATAATTGTTACAGTAGTTATTGTTCAATATTTTATTTTATTGATTCAATAATTGTTGCATTGATATTTTATATTATTGTTGTTTCAATAATTATTGCTGCACAATATTTTCCATTATCAGATCAATAATTTATATTATTTGAATAATATTATTAGATAACATTATTGGCAATGTCTAGAAAGTTCTGTCTAAGGAGAGGTTTGGTCATCTAATTGCGCGCCAGTAAGGAGAAATCCTTATTGGAAAGCCCCCTCTTTCCTGGGAACGGCCTGGTTGTCATAAATGTGATTCTGTAATATTATTTGTGAATAATTAATTATTGATTCATATGATAAGGAAATATTTATTTTATGTGGATATAAATGAGGGATATATTTTTGTGGTTAAAAATGAAGGAGTTAATGTTGAGGTGTTTTAATCCGACCGTTGGATCGTGGTAATTTTTGGATATGTTATACATATATAAGTTGAGTATATGTCCACAAATTTTGAACCGTTAAAAATAAACGTATGATTTATTATGAATTTTACGAGATGACTGGTTTAGAAATTGTTGAATTTTCGGAGTTTATCATTTTGGTGGAAAATTCTAGAATTGGTGGGCCCCACTTCTGGTTTGGTGAAGAAATGTGCTGAATTATATTTCAAATGTGGTGGGTGGGAATAGTAGCAGGTAAAGCCATCAGGTTGCAGGTCAAACCTACTAAAATTTTCTTATAAATAGAGGGCTAAGTTAGAATTGAAAATCACACCAGAAACAAGTTTTCTCTCTTTCTCTCTCTAGATTATTGAGTGTATTTTGTGAGTATTTAGATACTTTGAGAGTTTTTATTCATCAGAGCAAGTTTCTTTCAGCCTTATACCGGTATTCCGACCAGAAGTACTGATATCTTGAGGTAAGGGATATTATTTTCTTCTTAAATGATATTATTTTCTTCAATATCATTATGCTGAAATATTGATATGAGTTTTTATCAAATTTGAAACTTTTTGTGTCGGAGTTACTATTCACGTATACGGCACTATTCACGTATACGGCACTATTCACGAATACGGCACTATTCACCGAAAAATAAAATTTTCTCTTTTTGTCCAAGATGTCTATTATGGTTACTATCTTTGATTGTATCCATGTTTTGATCTTTATTTTTGAATTCTGCTTCACAATTGATTATTATGAAGTATTATTGATCTTGGATAAACTGTTATACGAATCCCTACTATTTGTCCTTCTGTCTCATTGGATTCGTTCTCTTTAAGATATTTTTCATCATCCTCAGTCCTAAATGATGATATTAATGAATATCTTTGGCCTGTAGTGCAAAGATGTATGATTACTTGATGAATATCTTTGGCCTGTAGTGCAAAGATGAACAGGTGTTGAGATGAACATGACTGACATGTGATACAAATGAATATCTTTGGCCTGTAGTGCAAAGATGAATATTTGGATAAAGATGATTATTAATTGATGTTACAGGGATAAAATATTGATGATGGACTTTTAAATCTTAGAAGATAGTAGAATTCTTTCTCTACTTGACTCTTCTAATGGTTTGCTGTTTCCGCTGCAGTTGTTGATCTAAAACTTGTTGTCGATTATATTCTATCAGATTTTTCCCTGTTGAAGACTAACGATAATTTGTTTGTATATTATCTTAGTCATAATATTCTTTACTGGGCTAGTTGAGCTCACCATTTTCCTTTTTGTTCCATTTTTCTTCTCAGGAGGTGAGAACATAGCAGGATCTAGTCGGGGTATGGAGTGATGGTTCTAGAAAGATGTTTTAGCAGTCCTCACTATTTCTGTAAAATAGTGTTTGAATAATTGTAATGAAGATTTATTTGAGTGTGGATATTGTCTAGAAGACAATATTTATATTTAAACTCACAGTATGTGTTGTCGTATTTTGCACGACAATTGTATTATTGAAGTTGTAGTTTGCTTTCTGTACCATGTATTTGGCGACTCAGAATGGATGTTGTATACCTATTTTGGGGGCGTCACAACAAATAACTTTTGCTTTTACTTAAGTTAAATATTTTTAAGTTTTACTTTAGTAAATGTAAAAGTAAAAGTAAAGTAAAATGTTTCTTACTTTTCACTTTTACTTAAGTAAATTACTTTTACTTCAGTTAATGTAATAGTGATTCCTGCGTGAATCAAATTGTAATTTACTTTCAGTTTTTCTATTTAAAGAACTCGAAGTGTTAGAGTTCTTCAGGCTTTTCTTTTGTAAGAAAACCTCACCTGAGGTCCTCTTCCCCTTCTCTCTAGAGTTAGCCGGAGACGAAGCTTTCAGCTTCGATCTTCTTAGTTAGAAGATGAAGATGAAGTTCTTCAATACTTCGTTCTTCCTCAAACAGTTAGTCTAGGAATTAATGTAATCCTTTCCCAACTGTTTATAAATAAAAGAAAGAGATTACTCTACCGATTCACCGGTCATCTTCTTAATCTTTTCTTTTCCTGTTAAAGTTTTTAAGTTAAAAATTTCTCCGCTGTTAATATGGTATCAGAGCCACACGGTTGGTTCTTGATGCTTATCGGTGATTTCGATTAAAAACAGTCTGGTTTGTTTTTAAATGTTTTAGAAAAACTTTAATTTCTTTTGCTCCACTTCTAATCGCCTAACTTGCTATAAAACACCCAAGATCGCCTTAAGTCCCTATATGCCGTTTGTAAGTCTCCAAGTTGGGGGCAGTGTAAGGCTTTTGGGAATCCTTAGATCTACGGGTATGAGTTTACTTAAGGCAAGAACGACTTGAGTTTAAGCGGAATGACAAAAGATAGAATTTTTCTTTAAGCAATTAACACCAAAGTCTTCTGTTTAGATCGATTGACTAATAGATCAGGACCAATCGAGTGATCCTTTGTTTCAGATTTCATCTGATTTGTTTTTAAACAAAAAAAAATTTCAAATTTAAAGAAATTTTGACCAATTTTTCGGTGAAAAATTTTCCACTCCTTATTTTTGTAAACAAATTTTTGGGGCTGAAAGGTTATTTCCTGGATAAAAATTTTGAGGTGGAAATATATGGAGATGGTGACTCATCGGAGAAGATGATCAACAGTTCCATCCAGCACCGGAGGAGACAGATCAGTCAAAGAAGAAGACGACGCAGTCTCTTCAGTCACCGACAGGTGATGGCCCACGCCATCACTCAACTTTTGCTTTCCATAAAGCAAAAGTCTTTTACTTTTAAGTAAATTGTAAAAGTCAAAGTAAAAAAAAAATAACTTTTGCTTTTACTTAAGTTAAATGTTTTTAACTTTTACTTTAGTAAATGTAAAAGTAAAATGTTTCTTACTTTTCACTTTTACTTAAGTAAATTACTTTTACTTCAGTTAATGTAATAGTGATTCCTGCGTGAATCAAATAGTAATTTACTTTCAGTTTTTCTATTTAAAGAACTTGAAGTGTTAGAGTTCTTCAGGCTTTTCTTTTGTAAGAAAACCTCACCTGAGGTCCTCTCCCCCTTCTCTTTAGAGTTAGCCGGAGATGAAGCTTTCAGATTTGATCTTCTTAGTTAGAAGATGAAGACGAAGTTCGTGAATACTTCGATCTTCCTCAAATAGTTAGATCTAGGAATTAATGTAATCCTTTCCCAACTGTTTATAAATAAAAGAAAGAGATCACTTCTCCGCTATTAATATGGTATCAGAGCCACACACGGTTGGTTCTTGATGCTTATCGGCGATTTCGATTAAAAATAGTCTGGTTTGTTTTTAAATGTTTTAGCAAAACTTTAATTTCTTTTGCTCCACTTCTAATCGCCTAACTTGCTGTAAAACACCCAAGATCGCCTTAAGTCCCTATATATCATTTGTAAGTCTCCAGGTTGGGAGCAGTGTAAGGCTTTTGGGAATCCTTAGATCTACGGGTATAAGTTTACTTAAGGCAAGAACGGCTTGAGTTTAAGCGGAATGACAAAAGAAAGAATTTTTGCTTAAACAGTTAACACCAAAGTCTTCTGTTTAGGTCGATTTACTGATAGATCAGGACCAATCGAGTGATCCTTTGTTTCAGATTTCATCTGATTTATTTTTAAACAAATTTTTTTTTTCAAAATTAAAGAAATTTTGAAGATTTTGACCAATTTTTCGGTGAAAAATTTTCCTCTCCTTCTTTTTGTAAACAAATTTTTGGGGCTGAAGGGTTATTTTCTGGATAAAAATTTTGAGGTGAAAATGTATAGAGATGGTAACTCATCGGAGAAGATGATCAACAGTTCCATCCGGCACCGGAGGAGATGGATCAGTCAAAGAAGAAGACAACGCAGTCTCTTCAGTCACCGACAGGTGATGGCCCGCGCCATCACTCAGCTTTTGCTTTCCATAAAGCAAAAGTCTTTTATTTTTTAGTAAATTGTAAAAGTCAAAGTAAAAGACAAATAACTTTTGCTTTTACATAAGTTAAATGTTTTTAACTTTTACTTTTGTAAATGTAAAAGTAAAAGTAAAGTAAAATGTTTCTTACTTTTCACTTTTACTTAAGTAAATTACTTTTACTTCAGTTAATGTAATAGTGATTTCTGCGTGAATCAAATAGTAATGTACTTTCAGTTTTTCTATTTAAGGAACTCGAAGTGTTAGAGTTCTTCATGCTTTTCTTTTGTAAGAAAACCTCACCTGAGGTCCTCTCCCCCTTCTCTCTAGAGTTAGCCTGAGACGAAGCTTTCAGCTTCGATATTCTTAGTTAGAAGATGAAGATGAAATTCTTCAATACTTCGATCTTCCTCAATCAGTTAGATCTTGGAATTAATATAATCCTTTCCCAACTATTTATAAATAAAAGAAAGAGATTACTTTACCGATTCACCGGTCATCTTCTTAATCTTTTCTTTTTCTGTTAAAGTTTTTAAGTTAAAAACTTCTCCGCTGTTAATATGGTATCAGAGCCACACGGTTGGTTCTTGATGCTTATCGGCGATTTCGATTAAAAACAGTCTGGTTTGTTTTCAAATGTTTTAGCAAAACTTTAATTTCTTTTGCTCCATTTCTAATCGCCTAACTTGCTGCAAAACAACCAAGATGGTAAGTCCCTATATGCCGTTTCTAAGTCTCCAAGTTGGGAGCAGTGTAAGGCTTTTGGGAATCCTTAGATCTACGGGTAGGAGTTTACTTAAGGCAAGAACAGCTTGAGTTTAAGCGGAATGACAAAAGAAAGAATTTTTGTTTAAACAGTTAACACCAAAGTCTTCGGTTTAGATCGATTCACTGATAGATCAGGACCAATCAAGTGATCCTTTGGTTCAGATTTCATCTGATTTGTTTTTAAACAAAAAAAAATTTCAAAATTAAAGAAATTTTGAAGATTTTGACCAATTTTTCGATGAAAAATTTTCCTCTCCTTCTTTTTGTAAACAAATTTTTGGGGCTGAAGGGTTATTTCCTAGATAAAAATTTTGAGGTGGAAATGTATGGAGATGGTGACCTATCGGAGGAGATGATCAATAGTTCCATCCGGCACCGGAGGAGACGGATCAGTCAAAGAAGAAGACGACGCAATCTCTTCAGTCACCGACAGGTGATGGCCCACGCCATCACTCAGCTTTTGCTTTCCATAAAGCAAAAGTCTTTTAGTTTTTAGTAAATTGTAAAAGTCAAAGTAAAAGACAAATAACTTTTGCTTTTACTTAAGTTAAATATTATTAACTTTTACTTTAGTAAATGTAAAAGTAAAAGTAAAGTAAAATATTTCTTACTTTTCACTTTTACTTAAGTAAATTACTTTTACTTCAGTTAATGTAATAGTGATTCCTGCGTGAATCAAATAGTAATTTACTTTCAGTTTTTCTATTTAAAGAACTCGAAGTGTTAGAGTTCTTCAGGCTTTTCTTTTGTAAGAAAACCTCACCTGAGGTCCTCTCCTCCTTCTCTCTAGAGTTAGTCGGAGACGAAGCTTTCAGCTTCGATCTTCTTAGTTAGAAGATGAAGACGAAGTTCTTCAATACTTCGATCTTCCTCAAACAGTTAGATCTAGGAATTAATGTAATCCTTTCCCAACTGTTTATAAATAAAAGAAAGAGATTACTTTACCGATTCACCGGTCATCTTCTTAATCTTTTCCTTTTCTGTTAAAGTTTTTAAGTTAAAAACTTCTCCGCTATTAATATGGTATCAGAGCCACACGGTTGGTTCCTGATTCTTATCGGTAATTTCGATTAAAAAGAGTCTGGTTTGTTTTTAAATGTTTTAGCAAAACTTTAATTTCTTTTGCTCCACTTCTAATCGCCTAACTTGCTATAAAACACCCAAGATCGCCTTAAGTCCCTATATGCCGTTTGTAAGTCTCCAGGTTGGGAGCAGTGTAAGGCTTTTGGGAATCCTTAGATCTACGGGTATGAGTTACTTAAGGCAAGAACGGATTGAGTTTAAGCGGAATGGCAAAAGAAAGAATTTTTGTTTAAACAGTTAACACCAAAGCCTTCTGTTTAGATCGATTCACCGATAGATCAGGACCAATCGATTGATCCTTTGTTTCAGATTTCATCTGATTTTTTTTTAAACAAAAAAAATTTTCAAAATTAATGAAATTTTGAAGATTTTGACCACTTTTTCGGTGAAAAATTTTCCTCTCCTTCTTTTTGTAAACAAATTTTTGGGGCTGAAGGGTTATTTCCTAGATAAAAATTTTGAGGTGGAAATGTATGGAGATGGTGACTCATCGGAGAAGATGATCAACAGTTCCATCCGGCACCGGAGGAGACGGATCAGTCAAAGAAGAAGATGACGCAGTCTCTTCAGTCACCGACAGGTGATGGCCCACGCCATCACTCAGCTTTTGCTTTCCATAAAGCAAAAGTCTTTTACTTTTTAGTAAATTTTAAAAGTCAAAGTAAAAGACAAATAACTTTTGCTTTTACTTAAGTTAAATGTTTTTAACTTTTACTTTAGTAAATGTAAAAGTAAAAGTAAAGTAAAATATTTCTTACTTTTCACTTTTACTTAAGTAAATTACTTTTACTTCAGTTAATGTAATAGTGATTCCTGCGTGAATCAAATAGTAATTTACTTTCAGTTTTTCTATTTAAAGAACTCGAAGTGTTAGAGTTCTTCAGGCTTTTCTTTTGTAAGAAAACCTCACCTGAGGTCCTCTCCCCTTCTCTCTAGAGTTAGCCGAAGACAAAGCTTTCAGCTTCGATCTTCTTAGTTAGAAGATGAAGACGAAGTTCTTCAATACTTCGATCTTCCTCAAACAGTTAGATCCAGGAATTAATGTAATCCTTTCCCAACTGTTTATAAATAAAAGAAAGAGATTACTTTACCGAATCACCGGTCATCTTCTTAATCTTTTCTTTTTCTGTTAAAGTTTTTAAGTTAAAAACTTCTCCACTGTTAATATGGTATCAGAGCCACACGGTTGGTTCTTGATGCTTATCGGCAATTTCGATTAAAAAGAGTCTGGTTTGTTTTTAAATGTTTTAGCAAAACTTTAATTTCTTTTGCTCCACTTCTAATCGCCTAACTTGCTATAAAACACCCAAGATCGCCTTAAGTCCCTATATGCCGTTTGTAAGTCTCCAGGTTGGGAGCAGTGTAAGGCTTTTGGGAATCCTTAGATCTACGGGTATGAGTTACTTAAGGCAAGAACGGATTGAGTTTAAGCGGAATGGCAAAAGAAAGAATTTTTGTTTAAACAGTTAACACCAAAGTCTTCTGTTTAGATCGATTCACTGATAGATCAGGACCAATCGAGTGATCCTTTGTTTCAGATTTCATCTGATTTGTTTTTAAACAAAATTTTTTTTCAAAATTAATGAAATTTTGAAGATTTTGACCAATTTTTCGCTGAAAAATTTTCCTCTCCTTCTTTTTGTAAACAAATTTTGGGGGCTGAAGGGTTATTTCCTGGATAAAAATTTTGAGGTGGAAATGTATGGAGATGGTGACTCATCGGAGAAGATGATCAACAGTTCCATCCGGCACCGGAGGAGACGGATCAGTCAAAGAAGAAGACGACGCAGTCTCTTCAGTCACCGACAGGTGATGGCCCACGCCATCACTCAGCTTTTGCTTTCCATAAAGTAAAAGTCTTTTACTTTTTAGTAAATTGTAAAAGTCAAAGTAAAAGACAAATAACTTTTGCTTTTACTTAAGTTAAATATTTTTAAGTTTTACTTTAGTAAATGTAAAAGTAAAAGTAAAGTAAAATGTTACTTACTTTTCACTTTTACTTAAGTAAATTACTTTTACTTCAGTTAATGTAATAGTGATTCCTGCGTGAATCAAATAGTAATTTACTTTCAGTTTTTCTATTTAAAGAACTCGAAGTGTTAGAGTTCTTCAGGCTTTTCTTTTGTAAGAAAACCTCACCTGAGGTCCTCTCCCCCTTCTCTCTAGAGTTAGCCGAAGACAAAGCTTTCAGCTTCGATCTTCTTAGTTAGAAGATGAAGACGAAGTTCTTCAATACTTAGATCTTCCTCAAACAGTTAGATCTAGGAATTAATGTAATCCTTTCCCAACTGTTTATAAATAAAAGAAAGAGATTACTTTACCGATTCACCGATCATCTTCTTAATCTTTTCTTTTTCTGTTAAAGTTTTTAAGTTAAAAACTTCTCCACTGTTAATATGGTATCAGAGCCACACGGTTGGTTCTTGATGCTTATCGGCGATTTCGATTAAAAACAGTCTGGTTTGTTTTTAAATGTTTTAGCAAATCTTTAATTTCTTTTGCTCCACTTCTAATCGCCTAACTTGCTATAAAACACCCAAGATCGCCTTAAGTCCCTATATGCCGTTTGTAAGTCTCCAGGATGGGAGTAGTGTAAGGCTTTTGGGAATCATTAGATCTACGGGTATGAGTTACTTAAGGCAAGAACGGATTGAGTTTAAGCGGAATGACAAAAGAAAGAATTTTTGTTTAAATAGTTAACACCAAAGTCTTCTGTTTAGATCGATTCACTGATAGATCAGGACCAATCGAGTGATCCTTTGTTTCAGATTTCATCTGATTTGTTTTTAAACAAAAAAAAAATTCAATATTAATGAAATTTTGAAGATTTTGACCAATTTTTCGGTGAAAAATTTTCCTCTCCTTCTTTTTGTAAACAAATTTTTGGGGCTGAAGGGTTATTTCCTAGATAAAAATTTTGAGGTGGAAATGTATGGAGATGGTGACTCATCGGAGAAGATGATCAACAGTTCCATTCGGCACCGGAGGAGACGGATCAGTCAAAGAAGAAGACGACGCAGTCTCTTCAGTCACCGACAGGTGATGGCCCACGCCATCACTCAGCTTTTGCTTTCCACAAAGCAAAAGTCTTTTACTTTTTAGTAAATTTTAAAAGTCAAAGTAAAAGACAAATAACTTTTGCTTTTACTTAAGTTAAATGTTTTTAACTTTTACTTTAGTAAATGTAAAAGTAAAAGTAAAGTAAAATATTTCTTACTTTTCACTTTTACTTAAGTAAATTACTTTTACTTCAGTTAATGTAATAGTGATTCCTGCGTGAATCAAATAGTAATTTACTTTCAGTTTTTCTATTTAAAGAACTCGAAGTGTTAGAGTTTTTCAGGCTTTTCTTTTGTAAGAAAACCTCACCTGAGGTCCTCTCCCCCTTCTCTCTAGAGTTAGCCGAAGACAAAGCTTTCAGCTTCGATCTTCTTAGTTAGAAGATGAAGACGAAGTTCTTCAATACTTCGATCTTCCTAAAACAGTTAGATCCAGGAATTAATGTAATCCTTTCCCAACTGTTTATAAATAAAAGAAAGAGATTACTTTACCGATTCACCGGTCATCTTCTTAATCTTTTCTTTTTCTGTTAAAGTTTTTAAGTTAAAAACTTCTCCACTGTTAATATGGTATCAGAGCCACACGGTTGGTTCTTGATGCTTATCGGCGATTTCGATTAAAAACAGTCTGGTTTGTTTTTAAATGTTTTAGCAAAACTTTAATTTCTTTTGCTCCACTTCTAATCGCCTAACTTGCTATAAAACACCCAAGATCGCCTTAAGTCCCTATATGCCGTTTGTAAGTCTCCAGGTTGGGAGCAGTGTAAGGCTTTTGGGAATCCTTAGATCTACGGGTATGAGTTACTTAAGGCAAGAACGGATTGAGTTTAAGCGGAATGGCAAAAGAAAGAATTTTTGTTTAAATAGTTAACACCAAAGTCTTCAGTTTAGATCGATTGACTGATAGATCAGGACCAATCGAGTGATCCTTTGTTTCAGATTTCATCTGATTTGTTTTTAAACAGAAATTTTTTTCAAAATTAAAGAAATTTTGAAGATTTTGACCAATTTTTCGGTGAAAAATTTTCCTCTCCTTCTTTTTGTAAACAAATTTTTGGGGCTGAAGGGTTATTTTCTGGATAAAAATTTTGAGGTGGAAATGTATGGAGATGGTGATTCATCGGAGAAGATGATCAACATTTCCATCCGGCACCGGAGGAGACGGATCAGTCATAGAAGAAGACGACGCAGTCTCTTCAGTCACCGACAGGTGATGGCCCACGCCATCACTCAGCTTTTGCTTTCCATAAAGCAAAAGTCTTTTACTTTTTAGTAAATTGTAAAAGTCAAAGTAAAAGACAAATAACTTTTGCTTTTACTTAAGTTAAATGTTTTTAAGTTTTACTTTAGTAAATGTAAAAGTAAAAGTAAAGTAAAATGTTTCTTACTTTTCTCTTTTACTTGAGTAAATTACTTTTACTTCAGTTAATGTAAAAGTGATTCCTGTGTGAATCAAACAGTAATTTACTTTCAGTTTTTCTATTTAAAGAACTCGAAGTGTTAGAGTTCTTCAGGCTTTTCTTTTGTAAGAAAACATCACCTGAGGTTCTCTCCCCCTTCTCTCTAGAGTTAGCCGGAGACGAAGCTTTCAGCTTCGATCTTCTTAGTTAGAAGATGAAGACGAAGTTCTTCAATACTTCGTTCTTCCTCAAACAGTTAGTCTAGGAATTAATGTAATCCTTTCCCAACTGTTTATAAATAAAAGAAAGAGATTACTTTACCGATTCACCGGTCATCTTCTTAATCTTTTCTTTTTCTGTTAAAGTTTTTAAGTTAAAAATTTCTCCGCTGTTAATATGGTATCAGAGCCACACGGTTGGTTCTTGATGCTTATCGGCGATTTCGATTAAAAAAATAGTCTGGTTTTTTTTTAAATGTTTTAGCAAAACTTTAATTTCTTTTGCTCCACTTCTAATCGCCTAACTTGCTATAAAACACCCAAGATCGCCTTAAGTCCCTATATGCCGTTTATAAGTCTCCAAGTTGGGAGCAGTGTAAGGCTTTTGGGAATCCTTAGATCTACGGGTATGAATTTACTTAAGGCAAGAACGGCTTGAGTTTAAGTGGAATGACAAAAGAAAGAATTTTTGTTTAAGTAGTTTACACCAAAGTCTTCTGTTTAGATCGATTGACTGATAGATCAGGACCAATCGAGTGATCCTTTGTTTCAGATTTAATCTGATTTGTTTTTAAGCAAAAAAAAATTTCAAATTTAAAGAAATTTTGACCAATTTTTCGGTGAAAAATTTTCCTCTCCTTCTTTATGTAAACAAATTTTTGGGGCTGAAGGGTTATTTCCTGGATAAAAATTTTGAGGTGGAAATATATGGAGATGGTGACTCGTCGGAGAAGATGATCAACAGTTCCATCCGGCACCAGAGGAGACGGATCAGTCAAAGAAGAAGACGACGCAGTCTCTTCAGTCACCGACAGGTGATGGCCCACGCCATCACTCAGCTTTTGCTTTTCATAAAGCAAAAGTCTTTTACTTTTTAGTAAATTGTAAAAGTCAAAGTAAAAGGCAAATAACTTTTGCTTTTACTTAAGTTAAATATTTTTAAGTTTTACTTTAGTAAATGTAAAAGTAAAAGTAAAGTAAAATGTTTCTTACGTTTCACTTTTACTTAAGTAAATTACTTTTACTTCAGTTAAAGTAATAGTGATTCCTGCGTGAATCAAATAGTAATTTACTTTCAGTTTTTCTATTTAAAGAACTCGAAGTATTAGAGTTCTTCAGGCTTTTCTTTTGTAAGAAAAGCTCACCTGAGGTCCTCTCCCCCTTCTCTCTAGAGTTAGCCGAAGACAAAGCTTTCAGCTTCGATCTTCTTAGTTAGAAGATGAAGACGAAGTTCTTCAATACTTCGATCTTCCTCAAACAGTTAGATCCTGGAATTAATGTAATCCTTTCCCAACTGTTTATAAATAAAAGAAAGAGATTACTTTACCGATTCACCGGTCATCTTCTTAATCTTTTCTTTTTCTGTTAAAGTTTTTAAGTTAAAAACTTCTCCACTGTTAATATGGTATCAGAGCCACACGGTTGGTTCTTGATGCTTATCGGCAATTTCGATTAAAAACAGTCTGGTTTGTTTTTAAATGTTTTAGCAAAACTTTAATTTCTTTTGCTCCACTTCTAATCGCCTAACTTGCTATAAAACACCCAAGATCGCCTTAAGTCCCTATATGCCGTTTGTAAGTCTCCAGGTTGAGAGCAGTGTAAGGCTTTTGGGAATCCTTAGATCTACGGGTATGAGTTACTTAAGGCAAGAACGGATTGAGTTTAAGCGGAATGGCAAAAGAAAGAATTTTTGTTTAAACAGTTAACACCAAAGTCTTCTGTTTAGATCGATTCACTGATAGATCAGGACCAATCGAGTGATCCTTTGTTTCAGATTTCATCTGATTTGTTTTGAAGCAAAAAAAAATTTCAAAATTAATGAAATTTTGAAGATTTTGACCAATTTTTCGGTGAAAAATTTTCCTCTCCTTCTTTTTGTAAACAAATTTTTGGGGCTGAAGGGTTATTTCCTGGATAAAAATTTTGAGGTGGAAATGTATGGAGATGGTGACTCATCGGAGAAGATGATCAACAGTTCCATCCGTCACCAGAGGAGACGGATCAGTCAAAGAAGAAGACGACGCAGTCTCTTCAGGCACCAACAGGTGATGGCCCACGCCATCACTCAGCTTTTGCTTTCCATAAAGCAAAAGTCTTTTACTTTTTAGTAAATTGTAAAAGTCAAAGTAAAAGACAAATAACTTTTGCTTTTACTTAAGTTAAATATTTTTAACTTTTACTTTAGTAAATGTAAAAGTAAAAGTAAAGTAAAATATTTCTTACTTTTCACTTTTACTTAAGTAAATTACTTTTACTTCAGTTAATGTAATAGTGATTCCTGCGTGAATCAAATAGTAATTTACTTTCAGTTTTTCTATTTAAAGAACTCGAAGTGTTAGAGTTCTTCATGCTTTTCTTTTGTAAGAAAACCTCACCTGAGGTTCTCTCCCTCTTCTCTCTAGAGTTAGCCGAAGACAAAGCATTCAGCTTCGATCTTCTTAGTTAGAAGATGAAGATGAAGTTCTTCAATACTTCGTTCTTCCTCAAACAGTTAGTCTAGGAATTAATGTAAGCCTTTCCCAACTGTTTATAAATAAAAGAAAGAGATTACTTTACCGATTCACCAGTCACCTTCTTAATCTTTTCTTTTTCTGTTAAAGTTTTTAAGTTAAAAACTTCTCCGCTGTTAATATGGTATCAAAAGACACACAGTTGGTTCTTGATGCTTATCGGCGATTTCGATTAAAAATAGTCTGGTTTGTTTTTAAATGTTTTAGCAAAACTTTAATTTCTTTTGCTCCACTTCTAATCGCCTAACTTGCTATAAAACACCCAAGATCGCCTTAAGTCCCTATATGCCGTTTGTAAGTCTCCAAGTTGGGGGCAGTGTAAGGCTTTTGGGAATCCTTAGATCTACGGGTATGAGTTTACTTAAGGCAAGAACGGCTTGAGTTTAAGTGGAATGACAAAAGAAAGAATTTTTGTTTAAGTATTTAACACCAAAGTCTTCTGTTTAGATGGATTGACTGATAGATCAGGACCAATCGAGTGATCCTTTGTTTCAGATTTAATCTGATTTGTTTTTAAACAAAAAAAAATTCAAATTTAAAGAAATTTTGACCAATTTTTCGGTGAAAAATTTTCCTCTCCTTCTTTATGTAAACAAATTTTTGGGGCTGAAGGGTTATTTCCTGGATAAAAATTTTGAGGTGGAAATATATGGAGATGGTGACTCATCGGAGAAGATGATCAACAGTTCCATCCGGCACCAGCGGAGACGGATCAGTCAAAGAAGAAGACGATGCAGTCTCTTCAGTCACCGACAGGTGATGGCCCACGCCATCACTCAGCTTTTGCTTTCCATAAAGCAAAAGTCTTTTACTTTTTAGTAAATTGTAAAAGTCAAAGTAAAAGACAAATAACTTTTGCTTTTACTTAAGTTAAATGTTTTTAACTTTTACTTTAGTAAATGTAAAAGTAAAAGTAAAGTAAAATATTTCTTACTTTTCACTTTTACTTAAGTAAATTACTTTTACTTCAGTTAATGTAATAGTGATTCCTGCGTGAATCAAATAGTAATTTACTTTCAGTTTTTCTATTTAAAGAACTCGAAGTGTTAGAGTTCTTCAGGCTTTTCTTTTGTAAGAAAACCTCACCTGAGATCCTCTCCCCCTTCTCTCTAGAGTTAGCCGAAGACAAAGCTTTCAACTTCGATCTTCTTAGTTAGAAGATGAAGACGAAGTTCTTCAATACTTCGATCTTCCTCAAACAGTTAGATCCAGGAATTAATGTAATCCTTTCCCAACTGTTTATAAATAAAAGAAAGAGATTACTTTACCGATTCACCGGTCATCTTCTTAATCTTTTCTTTTTCTGTTAAAGTTTTTAAGTTAAAAACTTCTCCGCTATTAATATGGTATCAGAGCCACACGGTTGGTTCTTGATTCTTATCGGCAATTTCGATTAAAAAGAGTCTGGTTTGTTTTTAAATGTTTTAGCAAAACTTTAATTTCTTTTGCTCCACTTCTAATCGCCTAACTTGCTATAAAACACCCAAGATCGCCTTAAGTCCCTATACTCCGTTTGTAAGTCTCCAGGTTGGGAGCAGTGTAAGGCTTTTGGGAATCCTTAGATCTACGGGTATGAGTTACTTAAGGCAAGAACGGATTGAGTTTAAGCGGAATGGCAAAAGAAAGAATTTTTGTTTAAACAGTTAACACCAAAGTCTTCTGTTTAGATCGATTCACTGATAGATCAGGACCAATCGAGTGATCCTTTGTTTCAGATTTCATCTGATTTGTTTTTAAACAAAATTTTTTTTCAAAATTAATAAAATTTTGAAGATTTTGACCAATTTTTCGCTGAAAAATTTTCCTCTCCTTCTTTTTGTAAACAAATTTTGGGGGCTGAAGGGTCATTTCCTGGATAAAAATTTTGAGGTGGAAATGTATGGAGATGGTGACTCATCGGAGAAGATGATCAACAGTTCCATCCGGCACCAGAGGAGACGGATCAGTCAAAGAAGAAGACGACGCAGTCTCTTCAGTCACCGACAGGTGATGGCCCGCGCCATCACTCAGCTTTTGCTTTCCATAAAGCAAAAGTCTTTTATTTTTTAGTAAATTATAAAAGTCAAAGTAAAAGACAAATAACTTTTTCTTTTACATAAGTTAAATGTTTTTAACATTTACTTTAGTAAATGTAAAAGTAAAAGTAAAGTAAAATGTTTCTTACTTTTCACTTTTACTTAAGTAAATTACTTTTACTTCAGTTAATGTAATAGTGATTCCTGCGTGAATCAAATAGTAATTTACTTTCAATTTTTCTATTTAAAGAACTCGAAGTGTTAGAGTTCTTCAGGCTTTTCTTTTGTAAGAAAACCTCACCTGAGATCCTCTCCCCCTTCTCTCTAGAGTTAGCCGGAGATGAAGCTTTCAGCTTCGATATTCTTAGTTAGAAGATGAAGACGAAATTCTTCAATACTTCGATCTTCCTCAATCAGTTAGATCTAGGAATTAATATAATCCTTTCCCAACTATTTATAAATAAAAGAAAGAGATTACTTTACCGATTCACCGGTCATCTTCTTAATCTTTTCTTTTGCTGTTAAAGTTTTTAAGCTAAAAACTTCTCCGCTGTTAATATGGTATCAAAGCCACACGGTTGGTTCTTGATGCTTATCGGCGATTTCGATTAAAAATAGTCTGGTTTATTTTTAAATGTTTTAGCAAAACTTTAATTTCTTTTGCTCCACTTCTAATCGCCTAACTTGCTGTAAAACACCCAAGACGGTAAGTCCCTATATGCCGTTTCTAAGTCTCTAAGTTGGGAGCAGTGTAAGGCTTTTGGGAATCCTTAGATCTACGGGTATGAGTTTACCTAAGGCAAGAACGGCTTGAGTTTAAGCGGAATGACAAAAGAAAGAATTTTTGTTTAAACAGTTAACACCAAAGTCTTCTGTTTAGATCGATTCACTGATAGATCAGGACCAATCGAGTGATCCTTTGGTTCAGATTTCATCTGATTTGTTTTTAAACAAAAAATTTTTTCAAAATTAAAGAAATTTTGAAGATTTTAACCAATTTTTCGGTGAAAAATTTTCCTCTCCTTCTTTTTGTAAACAAATTTTTGGGGCTGAAGGGTTATTTCCTGGATAAAAATTTTGAGGTGGAAATATATGGAGATGGTAACTCATCGGAGAAGATGATCAACAGTTCCATCCGGCACCGGAGGAGACGGATCAGTCAAAGAAGAAGACGACGCAGTCTCTTCAGTCACCGACAGGTGATGGCCCACGCCATCACTCAGCTTTTGCTTTCCATAAAGCAAAAGTCTTTTACTTTTTAGTAAATTGTAAAAGTCAAAGTAAAAGACAAATAACTTTTGCTTTTACTTAAGTTAAATGTTTTTAACTTTTACTTTAGTAAATGTAAAAGTAAAGTAAAATATTTCTTACTTTTCACTTTTACTTAAGTAAATTACTTTTACTTCAGTTAATGTAATAGTGATTCCTGCGTGAATCAAATAGTAATTTACTTTCAGTTTTTCTATTTAAAGAACTCGAAGTGTTAGAGTTCTTCAGGCTTTTCTTTTGTAAGAAAACCTCACCTGAGGTCCTCTCCCCCTTCTCTCTAGAGTTAGCCGGAGACGAAGCTTTCAGCTTCGATCTTCTTAGTTAGAAGATGAAGACGAAGTTCTTCCATACTTCGATCTTCCTCATAACAGTTAGATCTAGGAATAACGGCGGAGAAGTTTTTAACTTAAAAACTTTAACAGAAAAAGAAAAGATTAAGAAGATGACCGGTGAATCGGTAAAGTAATCTCTTTCTTTTATTTATAAACAGTTGAGAAAGGATTACATTAATTCCTAGATCTAACTGTTTTGAGGAAGATCGAAGTATGGAAGAATTTCGTCTTCATCTTCTAACTAAGAAGATCGAAGCTGAAAACTTCGTCTCCGGCTAACTCTAGAGAGAAAGGGGAGAGGACCTCAGGTGAGGTTTTCTTACATAAGAAAAGCCCGAAAAACTCTAACACTTCGAGTTCTTTAAATAGAAAAACTAAAAGTAAATTACTATTTGATTCACGGAGGAATCACTATTACATTAACTGAAGTAAAAGTAATTTACTTAAGTAAAAGTGAAAAGTAAGAAATATTTTACTTTACTTTTACTTTTACATTTACTAAAGTAAAAGTTAAAAACATTTAACTTAATTAAAAGCAAAAGTTATTTCTCTTTTTCTTTGACTTTTACAATTTACTAAAAAGTAAAAGACTTTTGCTTTATGGAAAGCAAAAGTTGAGTGATGGTGTGGGCCATCACCTGTCGGTGACTGAAGAGACTGCGTCGTCTTCTTCTTTGATTGATCTGTCTCCTCCGGTGCCGGATGGAACTATTGATCATCTTCTCCGATGAATCACCATCTCCATACATTTTCACCTCAAAATTTTTATCCAGGAAATAACCCTTCAGCCCCAAAAATTTGTTTACAAAAAGAAGGAGAGGAAAATTTTTCACCAAAAAATTGGTCAAAATCTTCAAAATTTCTTTAATTTTGAAAAAAAAATTTGTTTAAAAACAAATCAGATGAAATTTGAAACAAAGGATCACTCGATTGGTCCTGATCTATCAGCGAATCGATCTAAACAGAAGACTTTGGTGTTAACTGTTTAAACAAAAATTCTTTCTTTTGTCATTCCGCTTAAACTCAAGCCGTTCTTGCCTTAAGGAAACTCATACCCGTAGATCTAAGGATTCCCAAAAGCCTTACACTGCTCCCAACCTAGAGACTTACAAACGGTATATAGGGACTTAAGGTGATTTTGGGTGTTTTATAGCAAGTTAGGCGATTAGAAGTGGAGTAAAAGAAATTAAAGTTTTGCTAAAACATTTAAAAACAAACCAGACTGTTTTTAATCGAAATCGCCGATAAGCATCAAGAACCAATCGTGTGGCTCTGATACCATATTAACATCGGAGAAATTTTTTAACTTAAAAACTTTAACAGAAAAAGAAAAGATTAAGAAGATGACCGGTGAATCGGTAAAGTAATCTCTTTCTTTTATTTATAAACAGTTGGGAAAGGATTACATTAATTCCTAGATCTAACTGTTTTGAGGAAGATCGAAGTATGGAAGAACTTCGTCTTCATCTTCTAACTAAGAAGATCAAAGCTGAAAGCTTCATCTCCGGCTAACTCTAAAGAGAAGGGGGAGAGGACCTCAGGTGAGGTTTTCTTACAAAAGAAAAGCCTGAAGAACTCTAACACTTTGAGTTCTTTAAATAGAAAAACTGAAAGTAAATTACTATTTGATTCACGCAGGAATCACTATTACATTAACTGAAGTAAAAGCAATTTACTTAAGTAAAAGTGAAAAGTAAGAAACATTTTACTTTACTTTTACTTTTACATGTACTAAAGTAAAAGTTAAAAATATTTAACTTAAGTAAAAGCAAAAGTTATTTGTCTTTTACTTTGACTTTTACAATTTACTAAAAAGTAAAAGACTTTCGCTTTATGGAAGCAAAAGTTGAGTGATGGCATGGGCCATCACCTGTCGGTGACTGAAGAGACTGCGTCGTCTTCTTCTGATTATATTAATTCCTAGATCTAACTGTTTAGAGGAAGATTGAAGTATGGAAGAACTTCGTCTTCATCTTCTAACTAAGAAGATCGAAGCTGAAAGCTTCGTCTCCAGCTAACTCTAGAGAGAAGGGGGAGAGGACCTCAGGTGAGGTTTTCTTACATAAGAAAAGCCTGAAGAACTCTAACACTTTGAGTTCTTTAAATAGAAAAACTGAAAGTAAATTACTATTTGATTCACGCAGGAATCACTATTACATTAACTGAAGTAAAAGTAATTTACTTAAATAAAAGTGATATATATATATATATATATATATATATATATATATATATATATATATACGGTACGGATCTTAAGCTCACCCCTTATTCAACTCACCCGAGCTCACCCCTCCTTTAGCGACGGACCCGGCGACGGTTCGATCATACAACCGTCGTATATACTTTTAGCGAAAAGTATATACGCCCCAATTTTAAGCTCACCCATTTTCTAACATACATTGCCCCCCCTTTAGCGACAGACCGGACGACGATTCGATCTGTCGCTATATATAGAATCGTCGTTTTAGCTTTCAGCGACAGACAATATATAGCGACGAACAACATATAGCGACTGACCGAATCGTCGCCCGGTCCGTCGCTAAAAGGGGGTGAACAAGGTATTTTAGATAAGGGGTGAGCTTAAGAACAGGACCATATGTATATATTGTAATACCCTAACTTTTATGAATAAAGAATTAATTTTCTCTAAATGTTATTTTGATTAATAAGGTGTGGATTTGATATAATGTTATAGTTGTGGGTAATATTTATAAATTTTACAAAGTAAGTAAGTTGTTATAAAATATTCGTTTGGTCAGGGAATATTCATTTTATCAGGGAATATTAGTACGACGGCATAATTATTAGTGGACCCCACAACAGATTTACTGTCGGAGTTAGAAAATAACAGAAATAACTTTTTATAAAAATAACGACGAAAGTTTTACCGTTAACTTTTGAATTACCCGGTCATAAAAGTACAGTAATACGCGTGGTTGCATAGTAGCACACGGTATTGATTATTGATGCTTATGTGAGAAGTCACTCAGTTTATTTCAATTATTGTCACAGTAATTGCTGCGTAGTATCTCACATTATTGATTCAATTAGTCACAATATTTATATTATTAAATCAATAATTGAGACGACAAAGTTATTCATATTATTATTGACGATGTCTAGAAAATTTTGTCGAGAAAAAGGGTTTGGTCACCTAATTGCGCGCCAATAGGGAAAAATCATTATAAGAAAGCCCCTTCTTTCTTGAGAATGATCTAGTTGTTAAATATTGTGAGTTATAATAATGATGAATAAATGTTATTAAAAATATATTTTGTGAAGCCAATTGGGTTGAGATAAATAGAGGGGTTTTTATTGAAGTATTTATTGTAAATTTTGCTTATTATATGGACCCACACTTATCCATTTTTCAAAACTTTCGATAGAAAGTTATCTCAATTTTGTTATATATATATATATATATATATATATATATATATATATATATATATATATATATATATATATAAAATCAATGTCGGGGGGGATTTCAAAGTTCACGGGAGGGATGACTGTTATTATTATTAGTATATATATATATATATATATATATATAAAATCAATGTTGGGGGGGATTTCAAAGTTCACGGGAGGGATGACTGTTATAATAAGTTTTGTTTTTTATGTAAAATAGAATATATTATATTTTATTATGCATAGTGTTTGCATAGTAAAAATTAGAAATTTTCTGCAGAATTTTCTTCGACCGTGATTTCCACTGTACAGTCCGTGATTTTCTAATTCAAATAGTATCATGTGATTCTCCTATAAATAGTATGCTCAGTTTAGAAATGAAAATCACACCAGAATCAGAGAATTCTTCTTCTATAATATTGAGCGTATTTCTTTTGAGTTTAAGGAAGTTTTGAGTGTAGAAAATAGTATAAGTTTTCTTTAAGAATATCTCCGCTATACCAGTCAACATTGCTCTCTTTTTGAGGTAAGAGGTATTATTTATTTCATATTCGCTTACGATATTATTTTTTGTATTTGTAAGAAATTTTATTTCGTTCAATATTCGCAAGAAATATTATCTTCGTTTAATATTCGTAAGGAATATTATCTTCGTTCAATATTCGTAAGGAATATTATTTTCGTTCAACAGTTGTAGGGGATATTATTTTTGTTCAATATTCGTATGAAATAATATTTTCTTCCATACTATGTAGTATGTAGGTAATATTATTTCGTTTCAGATTCTGAATTCTACACTCATTTTGTTAAGTATTGCTTCTATACTCCTTGAAATTTGTATAATATCCTTAAAATTTGCGTTTCATCTAGTATCGTTTCACAAGGATATTTTTCTGAACATTCTTATTAAATTTTAAACTTTTTATGCCGGAGTACTTTTCATGGGTATTATTCATACGTACGACACTATTCACGAAGTACTATTCACGGGGTACTATTCACTCGGATACTATTCACCCGGGGTACTATTCATGAAAAAATTGATTTATTTTCTGTCCAAATTATTTTTGATACGTGAATATTATTCTTGAATTTTACTCCACAAAGCAGTATCATGTTGATAATTTGGACATTTTTAAACTCTGGATAAATTTAAAGTCTTTAATATTTATCCTTGATTTCGTTTGATTGAATTCTTATATCATTGTCATTATCCTCATGCTTATATTGTGATGAAAGTCATCTTTGGCCCGTAGTGCATAGATGGGCTGTTGATTGGTATGATTATGACCAGGGATTATTCGGTATAATCATGACATGTAATGTTACAAATGATGTGGTAAAAGTCCTCATTGGCCGTAGTGCATTGATGGACAGATGTTGGTATGATCATGACCATGCGTTCTCTTCGGTCAAAGGTGCAAAGATGAATTATTTTTTGGCATGATCATGACCATTGGTGATAACACAAATATCCTTGGCCCGTAGTGCATTGACAATTCGTGGATGTGATACTAATGAATATCCCTGGCCCGTAGTGCATGGATAATTCAGTGATGTGGATTATTTATTAAGTTGAGTCTCAGCGATAAAATTGATGATAAACTTTTTAAATCATTGAAGATAGTAGATATCATGCTCTACTTGACTCTTCTAATGGATTGCTTGTTCCGCTGCAGTTAAACTTGTTGTTTATTATATTCTATCAGTTTAACATTGTTGAAGGCTAACGATAATTTATTCTACATTATCTTAGTCATAATATTTCTTACTGTGCTAGTTGAGCTCACCCTTTGCTTTCATTGTTCTATTCAGGAAATGAGAATATAGCTAGGACTAGTCGAAGAACGGAGGGATAGTCCGAGATGGTGGTTATAGTAGTCCTCACTATTTTATAAAACAGTGTGATAATAATTGTAATGAGGACTTTGTTTGAGTTTGGATATTGTCTGCGAGACAATATTCGTACTGAAACTCAGCTATTATATTATCATATTTTGCATGACAGTTGTATAAATTAAGTTTATATTTAAGTTATGTACCATGTATTTGGCGACTCAGAATGGGTTGTGTATACCTATTTGGAAGCGTCACACACACACACACACACACACACACACACACACACACACACACACACACACACACATATATATATATATATATATATATATATATATATATATGCATATATATTATAAATGAATAGGGGTCGGGTAGTTAGCGTAGGGTACTAGGGTAGAGTAGGGTAGATGGACAACTACATGTCCCTTTTTAATTGTCACAGTCGCTACAAGTTGTAGCAGCATGTTACTATTAATTTTAATATTTTGTAATATTATTAATACTAATATTAATATTTTCTAATATTAGTATTTATAATATTTATATTAATAATAATAATATTTTGTAATATTATTAATACTAATATTAATGCTAGTATTACTATTACTTTTATTAATATTAATATTACTAACTAATATTTCATTATAATTTAAGCTTTTAATTTTTGTTTAGCTCAATTTGAAACTCGACCAAGATTCATATGAATATATCGACTATGAAAACAAGCAAGCAGAGCAAAATTGAATCCAAGAATTTTTAAGAATTAATAATATAAATTAGTTAGTAATATTAATAATATTAATATATATATTAATAAGAGTAATACTAGTATTAATATTCATATTAGTTATTACTATTATTAATATTAATATAAATATTATAAATACTAATATTAATATTAGAATTTATAATATTACAAAATATTATTATTAATATATATATATATATATATATATATATATATATATATATATATATATATATATATATACTTACGAATTTACTCTGGTCATAATATAAGTTTTTTAAAAATGTATAATAAGTATATAACTATTGCTAAATTATTATTGTACATGGCTTAGTTAAAATTTATATATATTTTTTCAAAAAATGTAGAAAATTAAAAAGAAATAAACATAAATAAATGAGTCGTGCTAAGGCTTAAACTTGACTCAACTCACTTAAGCCTAAGCTCGAACTCGAGCTTTATTTGTTTATAAACGACTTGAGGTCGTACACAAGATTTTAGACTCGTTTAATTAAATTCTCCTGGTCATTTAACTTTTAGACGAACTCAAACTTGGCAAGATAAAGTCTGACCACTACAAGAAAATGTTCTAACAGCGACCAACAATATCAGCGACCGCACTTACGGTCGCAGATAGGATTATTAGCAACCGACAGTGGCGGCCGATCTCGAATATAGTCGCTAGCTTATGTTAGCGACCAGGTGCGGTCGCTAGTTAGTTGCTGGTTCAATTTTACCACCAAAAAAAATTGGCACAAAATGTTGACGCGCTAGTTTATTGCGACCTCTCACCCTTAGCATCCGCCTTCGGTCACTGATACTTCCACATCATTAAAATTTAGCGACCGCATGCGGTCGCTGATCGTTTTAATCTATCAGTCTTTCGCTCAAAAGTAGCAGAATCAGAAAGGAAAAAAAAAGAGGGAGACCGAAAAGGGAGAAGAGGGAGAAGGGGAAAAAGAGAGAAAAGGGACACTAGCACAAAGTAGTAAATAGACAACATCTAAACCACAACGTTTTAATAAAAAAAACGTTGTGGTATTTTTTTCACAACGTTTTTTAACAAAACGTTGTAAATATATATCAAAAAACGTTATCTATTTAAAAGGGCATTTTTTGGTTTTAACTAGATAACGTTTTTTTTAAAAAACGTTATCTATTTAAAAAACATGGAGCAAAAAATCGCACTTAAGTGAAAACTTAAAATTAAAAGACATACTCGTTTTCTCTCCGTGCTCGTCAGTTTCGTTCTTTTTCTCTCCGTGCTCGTCAGTTTTGTTCCCTCTCTTTAGTACCCTTCTCTCTTTCGATTTTTCTCTTCATATTTCCTTCTCTCTCCAGTTTTCCTTCTTTCTATCTGCTCTTTGGTTGTGTTCTGATTGGGTGTACGTTCGATCTGAGGCTAAAATCTGAAGAGATTTAATTGGGTGTTTGAAGATAAGCTGTTTTGGGGCTAGATTTTCATCGTAAGTTCTTCATCTCTTTAGATTTGTTTTTGCATGTGTTTATTTTCAACCCATTTATAGTCTTTGTGTATATAAACGTGTTTAAGGTGCTCAATTTGTTTTGTTATAATGGCTTTTCTGCTTTCATAGTGGTAGCATAGTGGTGGCTGCGGTGGCAGCAGTGGTGGTTTCTCTTTCTCCTCCACTAAAAATTAGGTTTTAATTTCTCCCTTGTTAATTTTTCCTAAAATTTAGGTTTGAATTAGAAATTTTACGATATTTGGAGCTAATTTGGGTTATAATATGAATGAGACCCATTTGTTCAATTTTAGATATCTGTGAGACCCATTTTGGATTAATATATTATTTCATCTCCGTATCTGTAAAAATCTTTTCCCCGTGCACTACTAGGTCCATTTAGTTGCTTAGTTCAACAACTTTGTGCATGTGCTGTATTATAATGGGCAACATTTTTGTCACAGAGTTATTTGCTAATGTATATCAATAATCAGGACATATACAGTTAAGTGTGGGACTGACAGTTTTCTTATGCGCGCGTACTGTTGTGTTTGAGTTTTTATTCTATATGAAGTGTGTTTCTTGATGCCTTTGTATCGCCTATTTTACTGAAAAATAAATTTACTAAAACATATATTGTACCTATCTAACAACTTGTATTCTGTGAGGAGCGATGGTTGAGCTAAGCTTCTAAGCGTTATTGAAGACTAATTAAATCTGTATTATTACATAAAGCATAATGATAATCTTCATTTTCATTTGAAAATCCTTTGTTTTTCCTTCTTGGGTCTGTTCTAATGTTTTTTTCACAACTAGTGAGTTAAGGGGTTTCTTATTCATGATTATCTAGTCTAGCCAATTGATAATTAACTGAGTGCTTATTTAGTGTTTTATATTTAGTGTTGGACTCTAGATGACATGTTTTATTTTTTTTAAGATGGATAAGTCATGGATGTGTGATGATAAAAGGTCACGAGAGTATGAACTAGGCGTTGATGAATTCTTGAGGTTTACGGTAGACAACGCGAGAAATGTGAATCTTATTCATTGCCTTTGCGTAAAATGTGGAAACATTTTAAAATTTGGTGCCACAATTATACGGGATCACTTGTATTTTAATGGTGTTGGTACTAGTTATCAAACTTGGATATGGCATGGAGAACCTAATATGTCAAATGCAGATGCAGATGCAAATGAACCTTTTGTAGGCACTACTGAACAAGGCTGTGTCTCTGAAACAGTAGATATGGAAGATAATGGTTTTGGGGATTTCTAAAATAATCTGTGTGAGTTTCTTAATGTGATTGGGGATGGAGATGAACCCTTGTACCCTAGTTGTAAATTTAGTAAGTTAGGTGCACTTGTTAGACTCTACAATTTGAAAGCAAAGCATGGGTTGAGTGATGTTGGTTTCACAGAGCACTTGATTTTTCTGACTGAACTTCTTCCAGAAGGTAACCAATTACCTTGCTCCTTGTACGACGCAAAGAAGACTTTACATGCCTTAGGAATGGATTATGAGAAAATACATGCTTGCCCTAATCACTGCATCTTGTATAGAAAGGCATTTGACCAGGTAACTAATTGCCCAAAATGTTCTCTCTCAAAGTGGAAGATGGATAAGAATGAGCATGTAAGAGAAGGGGTGCCTGCGAAGGTGTTGTGGTACTTTCCTCCTATCCTGAGGTTTAAACGTATGTTTAAAACTAGCAGGACATCTGAGAGTTTGACTTGGCATGCTAATAATAAAATGAGCGACGGTCATATGCGTCATCCATCAGATTCACTATCTTGGAAGCTAGTGGATGATAAGTGGCTGGAGTTTGGTAAAGACCCTAGAAGCCTTAGACTTGCTCTTTCAGCTTATGGGATCAATCCTCATGGTTCTCTTAGTAGTAGATACAGTTGTTGGCCTATTATAAAGATTATTTATAATCTTCCGCCTTGGTTATGTATGAAAAGAAAGTTCATGATGTTGACTTTGTTGATCTCGGGTCCTAAACAAGCCGGTAATGATATAGATGTCTACTTGGAACCATTGATTGATGATTTAAAGTGTTTTTGGAAGGGGTTCCAGGGGTGTATGATGCATTTAGAGGAGAATACTTCATGCTCAAAGCCCAATTAATGTGGACTATTAATGACTTTTCTGCCTATGGGAACTTATATGGATGTGTTGTAAAAGGTTATAAAGCATGTCCTATATGTGGCGAGGATACACCTAGCCATAGTTTGACACATGGTAACAAAGTTTGTTACATTGGCCACCGAAGATTCTTGCCTCAAGATCATT
This sequence comes from Panax notoginseng, assembly GCA_016801055.1. Lineage (NCBI taxonomy): Eukaryota > Viridiplantae > Streptophyta > Magnoliopsida > Apiales > Araliaceae > Panax > Panax notoginseng. The sequence goes on along the minus strand of CM029023.1, from coordinate 12,767,566 downwards.
CATTTCGGAAGCAACGAGTAACATTTAATGGAGAACAAGAATTTAGACCACCACCTCTTGTGTCACTAACGGGAGAGGAAGTATTTAGAAAGGTTGATGGTTTGACTCATGTTGTTGATGACAAGGATAACAGGCCTTGTTGGAAAGGAAGTCAATCTTCTTTGAGCTAGAGTATTGGAAGTTTCTTCATATTAAACATTGTCTTGATGTTATGCATATTGAGAAAAATGTATGCGATAACATTATTGGTACATTATTGGAGATTCCGGGGAAAAACAAAGATGTGGTTGCAGCTCGGTTAGACCTCTTAAAAATGGGGGTTAAGACTTATTTGCGACCAGATTTTGGGGGAAAAAGAACACAAGCACTTGGAATCTATCGAGGGCAAAGAAAAGAGTTGTATGTAATTATTTGTATTGTATGAAAGTCCCAGAAGGTTACGCTTCTAATGTCAAAAGTCTTGTATCATTGCAAGACCTAAAACTCTATGGGCTTAAGTCTCATGACTGTTATACCTTAATGCAACAATTGCTCCCTGTTGCCTTACGTTCGTTGATGGAATGACCGGTGAGGTATGCAATAATCAGATTGTGTTTTTTCTTTAATGAGATATGCGACAAAGTCATCGACATTTCAAAACTAGATAAAATGCAAGATGATGTAGTGGTAACCTTGTGTTTGCTTGAGAAGTATTTTCCACAATCATTCTTTGATATCATGATTCATGTCGTGGTGCATCTTGTTAGAATCGATTATGTGGGCCAGTTTACTTTAGATGGAAGTATCCATTTGAAAGATTCATGAAAGTATTAAAAGGGTATGTACATAATCGTAATCAGCCTGAAGGTTGCATAGCTGAATGTTATATTGGTGAAGAAGCTTCAGAGTTTTGCGAGGAATATTTATCTGATGTTAGTACTATTGGGATCCCATCGAGGCAAAATATGGGTCGTACATAACCCTTATCTGGTGCTACCGTATAATCTACGGAGCGTGACATGTTAGGCCAAGCACATCATTGTGTATTAGACAACACGGATGAAGTTGAACCATATATCAGGTAATTTAAACGTTTTTCTATATAAGATAGAAGAATTTTGTTTTATAATTCAACGACTAAAATATAATTGTCTTCTATTTCATGTAGTGAACATATGATACATCTGAAAAAAACTTATCCGAGATTCAAAAAAAGAACAAAGTGGCTACAAGATAAGCACAATCGCACATTCATTGGTTGGTTTCGCAAAAAGGGTAAAATTGTGATTATCTTTGTAAATGTTTGTTGGTTGCTCTTGTTTGTTTCTTGATTTATATTATTTTGGATTCAGGTTGCACATGAACTTACCCAAGCATCCAATGACATAACGGAGACTTTGCGGTAGCTTTCGGATGGCCCGTGTATGGAAGTACTAAAGTATAAAAGCTACATTGTCAATGTGCTGCACTTTAACACCAAGTCACGTGATGATGTGCGAGCTTTTCAAAATAGTGGAGTGCACCTAGTGGCAAAGACAATGCAGCTTTCTAGTGCAAAGGATAAAAATCTTATTGTGGGAGACATGAGTTTTTATGGGGTCATTCAGGAAATATGGGAGCTAGATTATCATAGTTTAGAGTACCTATGTTTAAGTGCAATTGGGTTGAGAACAATAATGGCATTAAAGTAGATGAACTTGGATTTACGTTGGCCAATCTTGGTAGGATAGGTTTTAGAAATGATCAATTTGTTATGGCTAACCTAGTCAAACAAGTCTTTTATGTTAAAGATCCTTTAGATTCTATGTGATCAGTTGTATTATCAACCCCAAATAGGGATTATAATGATTGTGCCAGTGATGATGAGCTAGGGGACATTGTAATTGACCACGAACCCTTTATAAGGGATATGCCTGCAGTTGAGACATTTGATGATGTTTTTCACGAGGACAGCTCACAATATATTAGAGCTGACTGTGAGGATATTTGGATTGATAAGGAATAGGAACTCTTGTGGCAATTAATAGAACTCAATGAACTGAATGTTTAACTTGCAGCAGTTGTATTTATGAAATGAATTATTTTCCAACAGTTGTATTTATAACTCAATGTTTATTTGCCAGCAAAATGTTACTGTTCCAGCAGTTTAATTTTCCAGCAGTTACGATGCGTTTATTTTCCAGCAGTTGTATTTAGAACTCTATGAACTGAATTATTTTCTAGAATATTCTTCTAACTCAATGTTTATTTTCTAACTCAATGTTTATTTTTGTGCAGAATATTCTTCCATGATTACTGAGCGATTTTCATCCCCTGAAAAGAAAAAAGTTATGTCATCCTCTCAAAAGAAGAAAGCTATTTCATCCCCTTCAAAGAAGAAAGCTATTAAAGCCTCTCAAAAGAAGAAAGCTAGTTCATCCCCTTCAACTAAGAAAGCTATGTCCTCCCCTCAAAAGAAGAAAGCTAGTTCATCCCCTTCAACCAAGAAAACTATTTCCTCCCCTTAAAAGAAGAAAGTTAGTTCATCCCCTTCAACCAAGAAAGTTATTTACTCCCCTCAAAAGAAGAAAGCTAGTTCAAAATATGCAAAGAACCAACTTGTCAAGGCTAGTCAGACGCAACAAGTTGCTTTAGAGGCTCAAAACAGTCTAAAATCTAAAGTTGAGACAATCTCCAGTACCGCAAAAAGAAAACGAGGCATTAACACAATGCGACGAATAGCAAAGCAAAAAGTACAAGGCGTGAGAAAAGTTGTGGAGTATAATAAAAATGGGCAACCTCATGGGAAGATAGCAACGGAAATGCAGTCTTACATTGGGGTATTAGCACGCTCGAAGGTCCGAATTGACATTAAAAATTGGAAAGCTGTGGAGTTAGATACAAAAAAGAAGATTTTGGAAGGTGTAGAGGTATGTGAAGTTGATTAAATTCCCCATGTATTTTTATTTTTCTTCATAGTCACATGTCTTGATATTTGTGAGTGAAAATAAATCTCAAATTACAAGCAAAAGATGTAGAACCCAAAAAGCTTTTTAATCGTGTGATCTGCTTGTGCATAGATGGCATTTGTGATAGCTCCTCAAAGCAGGAAAATGCTGTTAAGATCAGCAGTATGTAAAAGGCGAGAGTTCAAGTCTAGACTGACCAATACCTATGTTTATTCTTTTGAAAATGAAGCAGAAGTCTTATGTGACCCCCTTGAAGAATATCCTTTCATTGAACCTGATGCTTGGAGAGCCTTTGTAGCCCATAGGTTTACTGAAGAGTTTAGGGTACATTTTCCTCCATTTTAATTGCAAATAAATCATTGCTTCTCAAATTACATAACCATTTTTCCCTTCATATTTTGTAGGCAATACATAAGAAACAACAATCAATACGTGCACAATCTCAGTATAATCATCGCTTGTCACGTAAAGGATATGCTGGATTGGAGGATGAACTAGTTGGTAACAATTTTGTAAGATAATTATTTGTCCATGTTAAATTTGCTTGGTAGATTATTGTTTGTTTATATAAAACAACTGGAAAAAATGGTGGAATGTGACATAGATCGAGCAACATTGTGGAGAAAAGGCCGCGAAGATAAACATGGGAATATTCCAGATGAGAAGACAGCTGAGAAAGCAAAGGAAATAGTAAGAAAATTAATTGATGTTCTTTCTTTCTTTTTTATTGTTAATGTGAATTATTTGTTAATGCATTAGGATGAATTCAAGAAAAAAGTACATGAAGGTTCGTTGACCGTAATCGGCAGCCATGATATTCTCACAATGGCATTGGGGACTTCAGAGCGTGTTGGACGAGTTAGAGGTGTGGGAGGTTATGTGACTCCAAGTTCCTACTTTCACCTACCAAGACGCCAAAACGAGTATGTGAGCCAGAGTATTAAACAAACTGTCCACAAACTTCTTGAAGAAGAACGAGATAAGGGGCAAGTTGTGGCAGCAAAACTTGTAGCGGACGAGCGAGATTTTTGGGTGCAGAAGATTATGCAAATAGAGGCAAAACTGGATGGAAAGTGTACAGCCCCAGGTGAAACAATTCCCCCAGGTCACTACTTAACTCCCCCCACCCTTAACGGTGCACATTTTTCAGACAAAGCTAGCTGTTCCGCTGTAAAAAAAATTGATATTTTGATTGATGAGAAGGAGGATGTTGACAATGGTGAGAACAAAGACAATGAAGACAAAAATATGCCACCACTAAAGGTATATGTCATGCATGGAATTGTGATTGGAGTTTTACATATTATTCCAATCATTAATATATATTCTTGTGTTTGTTTTTAGAAACATGGAAAATGCTTAAAGTTCGATAAGACAAGTTCTGAATCAAATAACATGCGCCCCATGCCAAGCTCATTAAAGGTGTTGTGTGGATATGCTGAAAATACCCTCCAGTTGAAGGGAAACACCATAAAAATTGTGATGGAGGAGGAAGTTTTTGGGATTGCTCGTCCAACCCATATTTTGTATGAAGACATTCTACAATTTGGTGTCATGTCAGAAATATCAGGCACTTGTATAGTGATGTACATGAGGTATAATTAAATAAATCTTATTTGGTACTGTGAAAGAAAATTGATTTAACAATGCTCAATTATTAGGTACTTATATGATGTGTTGAAGAAGGCAAATATGTTAAGGATGATTACTTTTGTGGACCCTGCTCGAGTTGGTGCTAAAGGTTGTGGAAGTATTTCTCAAAAAACACATTACATAGCATCTCAGTTTTCAAGAGGATATCCTGGCACAATTTTCCTGATACCTTACAACTCCGGGTTAGTACTTATTATCTTTAGTTCGATCTGGAATGGTAAAGTTCTTTACCTTTTTTATTCAAACTCCTGATTCTAAAAAACTTGTTGGTTTAACTATAAAAATGTGTTTGGGGCTAATTTTTGTATAGATGTCATTGGGTGTTGACCATTGTCAATCTGGACAATAATAATGTGTAGTTCATGGATTCCCTCAAGTACCGTAGAATCGATGAGGAATGGAAACAAGTTGTGAACACGTATGTTATTCCAAATTACTTTGTTTTTAATGTAGTTCAATTAGAAAGTTTTACAATAAAATTTCTTCTAATAAATCGTGTCTCTGAAATTATGTGCATGATGTTATACGTGTCACCCTCTTGCTCATGAAGTGCAATTAAAGCTTACAATGGGCAAAGCAATAATCAAATACGAAAATACCCACAATGGAGAATCTTAGTGGTATGTTAGATTATATATGTATATATATATATATATATATATATATATGTGTGTGTGTGTGTGTGTGTGTGTGTGTGTGTGTGTGTGTGTGTGTGTAATTAGCATAAGATGTTTACTTATGGACATTTGTTATTTTTATTTTTATCATGACATAATTACTAATTGTGTTTAGGGAACTCTTGTACAACCAACACACAAGGAGTGCGGGTATTTTGTGATGCGTTTTATGAAGGAGATAGTTGAGGATGGTAGTTTGAACTTTGAAGCCAAGGTTAGTTATTTTTTGGTAGCTTTATTGGTTAAATAGAAAGTTTTTCTATAAACTTCAGTTAATAGCCAAAAGTCAGGTTAAGTAGTAAGTAGAAAATGATGTTGAACTTCTGAACATCAGTTAATAGCCAAAACTTCAGAATATTTGGTTATTGAGCAATTGTGGACGAGTTGAAATAGAATAAATGTTGATAGTTATAATGTATGTCATATCGCATGCTTAATGCCTTCTTAATGATAGTTAATGCCTTTTTTAATTATATGATATTAACTACAAGTTGATATTATTATATGTCCATCGTTATTGGTTAATCTTATACAAATAAACAATGAATGAGTGGAAAACAACAAAATATCATATTTGGTATCCTTATGTATTACAGTTATCTTGGCATACATCAGTAGCAGGTCATATTTTTGGATATATAAATTTGGTTATATCAGGTATTTGGTTGGGCATGTACAATAAGCTTGAGAAACAGTATGGTGATGGTAGGAAGTATGTTAAAAGTCATGTGAGTGATTTCTAACTAATTTATATGGAGTATCATATCAAAAACCAGCATCTAAAGTTGTACTACTTCTAACTAAATTTGTTTTTCTTTTATTTCAGTGGGATACGGCAAATGGATTAACGTACACACAAGAACAAATTGACGAAGTACGGAATGAGTGGGCAGCGTATGTGAGCAGCTACATGTAGAGCCTCGACTTAACGGTGGATATGTACGGGGTTAGATAAATGTACGTATTTTGGGAGAACCTAGGCTTTTTTGCACATGCTTAGGTAGTAGCTTAATTTTATGGATAGTTTGTGTGACGCCCCCAAAACAGGTATACAACACCCATTCTGAGTCGTTAAAATACATGGTACAAAAATAACTACAAATTTATTAATACAACATAAAAACTGTGAGTTTAAATACGAATATTGTCGTCTAGACAATATCCACACTCAAATAATTTCTTATTACAATTATTGATACATTATTTTACAAAAATGGTGAGGACTACTAAACAACTTTCTAGAACCATCATTACATACCCCGACTAGTACTTGCTACATTCTCGTCTCCTAAGAAGAAAAATGCAACAAAAAGGAAAAGGGTGAGCTCAACTAGCCCAGTAAAAAATATTATGACTAAGATAATATAGAATAAATTATCGTTAGTCCTCAACATGGAAAAAAATCTAATAGAATACAATAGACAACAAATTTTAAATTAATATTCGCAGCTGAAATAATAATTCATTAGAAGAGTTAAGTAGAGAATGAAATCTACTATCTTCTATATATGAATTTAAAAGTTCACCGTCTATATTTTATCTCTGTAACATCAATCAATATATATCTGGAATCAAATATTCATTTTTGTACTACAGGCTAAAGATATTCATCAGTTGGTCATGTTCATCTAAACACTTGTTCATCTTTGCACTACGGGCCAAAGATATTCATCAGAAATCATTCATCTTTGTACTACAGACCAAAGATATTCAGTAATATCATCATTTAGGACTGAGGATGATGAAAAATATTTTAAAGAAAACGAATTCAGTGAAGAAAAAGAACAAATATTAGGGATTCGTATTACAGTTTATCCATGTCCAAAAATACCTCATAAATAATCATAGTGGAGTAAAATTCAAGAATGGTCAAAACATGGATACAATCAAAGCTAGTATCCATAATAGATATTTTGGACAAAAAGAAGAAAATTTCATTTTTCGGTGAATAGTGTCGTATTCGTGAATAGTGTCGTATACGTGAATAGTGTCGTATACGTGAATAGTAACCCCGACACAAAAAGTTCTAAATTTGATAAAAAGTTCAGATCAATACGTCGGCATAATGATATTGAAGAAAATAATATCATTTAAGAAGAAATAACATCTCTTACCTCGAAAGAATAGTACTTCTGGCTGGAATACTGGGTATAGTGCTGAAGGGAACTTGCACCGTATAACAACACTCAACGTATTAAAATACTCACAAGAATACGCTCAATATATCGAGAGAGAAAGAGAGAGAAATCTTCAGTTTCTGGTGTGATTTTCAATTCTAACCTAAGCACCCTATTTATAGAAAAATGCTTAGAACACCAAATCAAAATTTAATATAATATATATATATATATATATATATATATATATATATATATATATATATATATATATATATATAAATTTTCAAGTCAACAGTAGAAAATCTGAAATCAACCCATTCAACACACATGTGGAACACACCATAATGAAAAAAATGTTTTTGTTATTTAAAAAATTTTAAACTTCTAAAAATTAATTATTTCGGAACTCCCGAACTTCAATAATTCACAATAAATAGCCCTTTTATCAGAAAATTCGAATCTCGCCACTTTTTATAGAAAATTCAATTCTCTACAACTTTGCAGAAGAAAGTTTTTCCAAATTCCAAACAGAAATTGATCGAAATCCATAAACGGACGATTTTACATGTTATAATCAAATTTCAGTCAAGAAATGGGTCCACCAACATGTTTAACATGTTTTTAGTATTTATTGCAACAAAATTACTCCTCCTTATTTACTCATATATACCACATTCATTGTAAAAATATCATCATTATTATATTATAATAATATAATTAAATATTATTTTATCAGAAAAGATAAAATATCGATTTTCAACAATTGTCACTTTAAAATTTTTCTCCATCTATATCCACATAAAATGAATATTTTTCTCATCATATAAATTAATAATTAATTATTCACAAATAATATTACAGAATCACAATACTGACAACCAGGCAGCTCCCAGGAAAGAGGGGGCTTTCTAATAAGGATCTCTCCTTACTGGCACCCAATTAGATGATCAAACCCCTCCTTAGACAAAACTTTCTAGACATTGTCAATAATGTTATCTAATAATATTATTCAGGTAATATGAATTATTTCTCCGATAATGGAAAATATTGTGTAGTGACAATTATTGAAACAACAGTAATATAAAATATCAACGTAACAATTATTAAATTAATAAAATAAAATATTGAATAGTAATTATTGTAACAATTATTGAGTAGTGCCTTCTTACGTAAGAATCAATAATTGGTGCAATACCGTGTGCTACTGTGTAACAACGCGTATTACTGTGTTTTAACCACCGGGTATTCCAACAGTATTAACGGTAACAACTACGCCGTTATTTATAAAGAATTTATTTTTATCGTTTTCTTCATCCAATCGCTTTCCGTTATGGGGCCCACACAAGGCTGCGCCGTCGTACGAATATTCCCGACAGTAAAAATATTCCACGACCAAACGAATATTTCTCGACAACAATTAATATTTTATATCCACTTGCTTATTTAAAATATTTGCGTATTTTACCCATAACAAACCTCATTAATCAATTCAACCCTTACTATTTTAAAATAATAAATAGAAGAAATTAAATTTTATTTATTAATAATTTGGGGTCTTACAACCTCCCCTCTTATGAAATTTCGTTCTCGAAATTGACGTACGTACCTGGTGTTTCGAAAAGATGAGGATACCTCGCTTTTATTTTCGTTTCCAACTCCCAGGTTATTTCCTCAATAGCATGGTTCCTCCACAAAACTTTAACTTGTGGTATAACCTTTGTGCGTAGGACATGCTCCTTCCTATCCAAAATCTTAACAGGTACCTCTTCATACGTTAAGTTTTCGGCTATCTCGTCCAGTTCTAACTCAATAACGTGGTTCGGGTCTTTCACATATTTACGAAGCACAGATATATGAAAAACATTATGAACACGAGACATACTTAAAGGTAACGCGAGTCTATAGGCCACCTTTCCTACTCGGTCAAGAATCTGAAATGGACCAATAAATCGTGGATTGAGCTTTCCTCTCTTCCCAAATCTTGTAACTCCTTTCCATGGAGCCACACACAACAATACATGATCCCCAATGTCAAATTCCACGTCCTTTCGATGAAGATCCGCATAACTCTTTTGTCGATCTTCTGCCGTTTGTATACGTTGTCGAATCGTTTGGATCTTCTCTGTAGTCATTCGTACCAACTCTGGTCCCAACAATGTTGCTTCTCCCACCTCATCCCAACATACTGGAGAGCGACACTTTCGTCCATACAATACTTCAAATGGAGCTACACCTATACTTGCCAGATAACTATTGTTGTAGGAGAATTCCACCAATGGTAGATACTTATCCCAACTTCCTTTGAAATCTACGACACAAAGTCTTAATAGATCTTCAAGAGTTTGAATAGTCCTCTCTGATTGCCCGTCCATTTGAGGATGGTATGCCGAACTGAACCGTAAATCCGTGCCCATAGCTTTTTGCAAGCTAACCCAAAATCTTGAAGTGAATCTTGGGTCACGATCTGAAACTATGGATACTGGCATGCCATGCAATCTCACAATCTCATCTACGTACATACGAGCAAGATGTTCAAGGGAATAAGTCTCCCGTATCGGCAAGAAATGAGCAGACTTGGTTAATCTATCAACAATAACCCAAATAGTATTTATGCTTTGAGAAACCGTGGGAAGACCCGTAACGAAATCCATGGTAATGTGTTCCCACTTCCATTTCAGAATCTCAAGTGGTTGCAATGGACCCTTTGGCACTTGATGCTCCGCCTTTACACGTTGACAAGTTAAACACATCGAGATAAACTTTACAATCTCTCTCTTCATAGTGTTCCACTAAAATGTATGTCAAAGATCACGATACATTTTGGTACTTTCAGGATGGATTATAAATGGTGTATTGTGTGCCTCCATCATGATCTTGTACTTCAAATTAGAATCGTTAGGAACACAAAGTCTAGAGTGGACTCGAAGTATTCCTTTTTCATCGATTCTTGCTTCTGGAATAGCACCTTCTTGTACTTTCTTCTTCATAATCATCAGCTCCGGGTCTGTGGCTTGAGCAACTTTAACTTTATCGATTAAAGTTAGTTCTATGCGTATACTTGACATCATCGCACTCGTTCCTGCATATGATCTTCTACTCAACGCGTCAGCTACCACGTTTGCTTTTCCAGGATGGTATTGAATAGTGTGGTCGTAATCTTTCAACAGCTCGAGCCAACATCGTTGCCGCATGTCGAGTTCTTTTTGAGTGAAGAAATATTTGAGGCTTTTATGGTCTGAATATATCTCCACTTTCTCCCCATATAGATAGTGCCTCCAGATCTTTAGCGCAAAAATGACTGCTGCCAACTCTAGATCATGGGTAGGGTAATTCCTCTCATATTCTTTAAGTTGTCACGAGGCATAGGCTATGACTTTTCCATGTTGCATGAGAACACATCCTAACCCTTTGCCTGAAGCATCACTGTAGATAACAAATCCATCCGAACCAGATGGTATTGTCAGAACAGGTGCCGAAATGAGTCTCCTCTTAAGCTCTTAGAAACTCTTCTCGCATTCCTCGCTCCATACGAATTTGATATCTTTCCGAGTCAGCTGAGTTAACGGGGTAGCGATTCAAGAAAACCCTTCCACGAATCTCCGATAATAACCAGATAAGCCCAGAAAGCTACGTACTTCGGTGACCGTCTTTGGTTGCTCCCAACTTTATATTACTTCAATCTTCGTCGGGTCCACAGATACTCCATATTTTGACACCACGTGTCCTAGGAATGCTACTTCCTCTAGCCAAAACTCGCATTTCTTCAACTTAGCATATAGCTTATTTTCATGCAACCTTTGGAGTACCAGCTTCAAATGGTGTTCATGATCTTCACGACTTTTGGAATATATGAGGATGTCATCAATAAAAACAACAACGAACTGATCCAAATATTCCTTGAATACTCAGTTCATCATATCCATGAAAGCCGCAGGAGCATTAGTCAATGCAAAAGACATGACTAAGAATTCATAATGTCCGTACCGAGTTCTAAGGGCAGTCTTTGGAATATCCTCAGTTCTAATCTTCAGCTGATGATATCCAGAACGAAGATCGATTTTTGAAAAGAATTGTGCTCCTTGTAACTGGTCAAACAGGTCATCAATACGAGGTAGCGGATACCTATTCTTGATAGTGACATGGTTTAATTTTCGGTAGTAGATACAAAGTCGCATACTTCCGTCTTTCTTCTTTACAAATAAAATCGGAGCACCCTAAGGAGATGTACTAGGACGAATGAAACCGATGTCCAACAACTCCTGTAATTGGACCTTTAACTCCTGAAGTTCAATAGGAGCCATTCGATATGGGGTTTTAGAAATGGGCTTTGTACCAGGTTCAAGATCAATAAAGAATTCAACTTCACGTTCTAGGGGTAGACCGAAAGTTCTTCAGGGAATACGTCAGGAAAATCAATAATAATAGGAATATTATTCAAATCTGACGTGTCTTTATTCAAATCCATAACATGGGCTAAGAAAGATTGACATCCGTTTTTTAATAAACGCATAGCTTTATGACTTGATATGACAGTGATTGATTTTAGTGGCTTAGTTGCTTGAATTCGTACAACAGGTTGGTTAGGAATATAAAAACTAGCAACCTTACAAAAATAATCAATTTTGGCATAATGAGTAGTTAACCAATCAATCTCTAAAATAACATCAAAAGCAAGTATCTTTAAAGAGCTAAGGTCAACAGGTAAGGTGATGGTGCCAACTTGAATCAAACAAGATTTATAAACAGTGGATGTGATGAAAGTTTCTCCTAACGGAGTCTCCACAGATAAATTAAAGTCAAATTTCTCCGGAGTCAAGTTTAAACGTTGAGCACAAGCAGGAGATATAAATGAATGGATAGCACCGGTATCTAGTAAGGTATAAACTTCGCATGAATTTATGATTAGCTTACCCGTGATCACCTCGTTTGGGTTCCTCGCATGTTGACCAGTCACGACAAACGCACTTCCAGGAACCGTTGACTTTGACTTTTTTGGGACAGCCTTTTGAGTCACCATCCCCGCTGAACTTGGTTTTGCTACCATACAATCTTGAGCGATATGTCCTTCCTTTCCACAATTATAGCATACCTTGAACTGTTGTGGACAGTTTGGGCTGATATGTCCCTCTTTTTCACATTTATAGCGTACGACCGGTGGTCGTTCTCCTCCCTTAGAACCAGTTGCTGCTGGTGCTGACGTCTTCACATTGTCATTGTTGAATCTTCTCTTTTTAAAATCTCCCCCCGACTCGCTTCTTTTATTCTCAGGGCCGTGATTACCACCAGAGTGGTTGCCGCTCTTGTCCGTATTCTTCTTTCTCCGCTGGTTATCGTTGTTCTGATGACTGTTGCCACCGGTATGATCCTGGTTGTGGTCCCTCGGTTGACCATACTCGTTATCTCGCTCTAATAATTGAGCCCTATTGACAACATCTGAATAGAGAGAAAATTTATGAGAAATGAGATATTGACGTATGACGGGTTTCAAACCTCTCAGAAACATCCGCGTCATACATTCCTCATTCTCCACCAAATGAGGTGCAAACCTGGATAACTCCGCGAACTTCGCCTCGTACTGGGACACCGTCATGTTGTTCTGCTCCAGTCTAATAAACTCCACTTCCTTCATATGACGAACACTTTCATGAAAGTATTTGTCATTGAACAGTTTCTAAAACGTCTCCCAAGACATGCTGAGTGCGGCTAGATGGGTACGCTTCACAGATTCCCACCAGTAATCTGCCTCATTACGGAACATAAAGGTGGCGAATGGAACCTTCTGTTCCTCCATGCATCCCAAGACATCGAATATCTTGGTAATTTGCTTGACCCATGTCTCTGCCTTAATCGGATCCGGCTTTCCCCAGAATTCTGGTGGTCCCAACTCTTTGAACTGCTTGGCTGTGACCATCTGTGTGTTGCCATTGTTTCTTCCTATATTTTGACCAGGAATCTCATTCGTCTTGTTTTGCATGAATCGTAAAAAGCTTCTAAACATTTCATCGTTCATCGTCTGCTCAGTGGTGTTGTTCACAGGAGGAACATTGCCAGCCTGTTGCACGTTCACCTCGTTGGTGAGTACAGGCGTCTCCACCGTCTCATTTACTCCACTGTTAACATTCTCAGTCGACATTCTCAAATATTGCCATAAAACAAGGGTTAATTTAATAAATTAACATATCACATAATATCCCTATATTATGACCAACCAACAAATAAGCTTAGGTAGGACACACTAGCGAAGGATTTACTCGTCTCTCCCCTCCTAGTTCTATTCCCCGATCTCTGCCAGAGATCATACCCCTAAGCTCTGATACCAACTGTGATGCCCCCAAAACAGGTATACAACACCCATTCTGAGTCGTCAAAATACATGGTACAGAAACAACTACAACTTTATTAATACAACATAAAAACTGTGAGTTTAAATACGAATATTGTCGTCTAGACAATATCCACACTCAAATAAGTTCTTATTACAATTATTGATACATTATTTTACAAAAATGGTGAGGACTACTAAACAACTTTCTAGAACCATCATTCCATACCCCGACTAGTATTTGCTACATTCTCGCCTCCTGAGAAGAAAAATGGAACAAAAAAGAAAAGGGTGAGCTTAACTAGCCCAGTAAAGAACATTATGACTAAGATAATATAGAATAAATTATCGTTAGTCCTCAACAGGGAAAAAATCTAATAGAATACAATAGACAACAAATTTTAAATCAATATTCGCAGCGGAAATAATAATTCATTAGAAGAGTTAAGTAGAGAATGAAATCTACTATCTTCTATATATGAATTTAAAAGTTCATCGTCTATATTTTATCCATGTAACATCAATCAATATATATCTGGAATCAAATCTTTGCACTACAGGCCAAAGATATTCATCAGTTGGTCATGTTCATCTAAACACATGTTCATCTTTGCACTACGGGTCAAAGATATTCATCAAAAATCATACATCTTTGCACTACAGACCAAAGATATTCAGTAATATCATCATTTAGGACTGATGATGATGAAAAATATTTTAAAGAAAATAAATCCAGTGAAGCAAAAGAACAAATATTAGTGATTCGTATTACAGTTTATCCATGTCCAAAAATACCTCATAAATAATTATAGTGGAGTAAAATTCAAGAATGATCAAAACATGGATACAATCAAAGCTAGTATCCATAATAGATATTTTGGACAAAAAGAAGAAAATTCCATTTTTCGGTGAATAGTATCGTATTCGTGAATAGTGTCGTATATGTGAATAGTAACCCCGACACAAAAAGATCCAAATTTGATAAAAAGTTTAGATCAATACGTCGGCATAATGATATTGAAGAAAATAATATCATTTAAGAAGAAATAACATTCCTTACCTCGAAAGAATAGTACTTCTGGCTAGAATACTGGGTATAGTGTTGAAGGGAACTTGCACCGTATAACAACACTCAACGTATTAAAATACTCACAAGAATACGCTCAATATATCGAGAGAGAAAGAGAGAAATCTTTAGTTTCTGGTGTGATTTTTAATTCTAACCTAAGCACACTATTTATAGGAAAATGCTTAGAGCACCAAAGCAGAAAATTTAATATAATATATATATATATATATATATATATATATATATATATATATATATATATATATATATATATATATATATTTATATATATATTTTCAAGTCAACCGTAGAAAATCTAAAATCAGCCCATTCAACACACATGTGGAACACACCATAATGAAAAAAACGTTTTGTTATTTAAAAAATTTTAAACTTCCAAAAATTAATTATTTCGGAACTCCCGAACTTCAATAATTCACAATAAATATCCCTTTTATCAGAAAATTCGAATCTCGCCATTTTGTATAGAAAATTCAATTCTCTACAACTTTGCAGCAGAAAGTTTTTCCAAATTCCAAACATAAATTGACTGAAATCCATAAACGGGCGATTTTACAGGTTATAATCAAATTTCAGTTAAGAAATGGGTCCACCAACATGTTTAACATGTTTTTAGTATTTATTGCAACAAAATTACTCCTCCTCCTCATTTACTCATATATACCACATTCATTGTAAAAATATCATCATTATTATATTATAATAATATAATAAAATATTATTTTATCAGAAAAGATAAAATATCGATTTTCAACAATTGTCACTTTAAAAATTTTCTCCATCTATATCCACATAAAATGAATATTTTTCTTATCATATAAATCAATAATTAATTATTCACAAATAATATTACAGAATCACAATACTGACAACCAGGCAGTTCCCAGGAAAGAGGGGGCTTTCCAATAAGGATCTCTCCTTACTGGCGCGCAATTAGATGACCAAACCTCTCCTTAGACAAAACTTTCTAGACATTGCCAATAATGTTATCTAATAATATTATTCAGGTAATATGAATTATTGCTCCGATAATGGAAAATATTGTGTAGTGACAATTATTGAAACAACAGTAATATAAAATATCAACGTAGCAATTATTGAATCAATAAAATAAAATATTGAACAGTAACTACTGTAATAATTATTGAGTAGTGCCTTCTTACGTAAGAATCAATAATTGGTGCAATACCGTGTGCTACTGTGTAACAACGCGTATTACTGTGTTTTAATCACCGGGTATTCCAACAGTATTAACGGTAATAAGTACGCCGTTATTTATAAACAACTTATTTTTGTCATTTTCTTCATCCAATCGCTTTCTGTTATGGGGCCCACACAAGGCTGCGCCGTCGTACGAATATTCCCCGACAGTAAGAATATTCCACGACCAAACGAATATTCCCCGACAACAATTAATATTTTATATTCACTTGCTTATTTGAAATATTTGCGCATTTTACCCATAACTAACCTCATTAATCAATTCAACCCTTACTATTTCAAAATAATAAATAGAGGAAATTAAATTTTATTTATTAATAATTTGGGGTCTTACAGTTTGGTTTATTTTGTGGATGCATGTAATCAAATTCACAATTCAATATAGTAGTAATTTATATTAAAAAGTGAATTTGAGATGTATATATGGATAGTTTGGTATATATTTTGTGGATGTAGTAATTTGAAACTATAAACGAATGGTATTATTGGGATATATTTTGAATGGTTGATACATTTTGGCTTTAAATTTAAATGAGAATTTAGACCCTTTTTAGCTATATATCATGGCATTAGCAGATTACAGGTGACTGGTAATGTAGGTGAACCACAACTTTTTTTTTCTTTTTAAAAATGTTGTGTATGCAGCACAGCTACAATGTTTTCAAGTCAATCTACAATATTTTCAAGTCAATATACAACATTTTAAACATGTTGTATATTTGTATAAATAAATGACACCTTCTAAACGTTGTATAAAGCCATAAAGCTAGTTTAAACATTGTCTGTTGTTGCTTTCTATGGTCTATATTTAAAAATAGTTGTTATATGCATGTATTACAACATTTTTAAGTCACACTACAACGTTTTAAAAACGTTATATAAATTTGTCTAAATAGATGACACATTCTAAACGTTGTGTAAATGTGTCTAAACGTTGTCTGATATATTAAACTACAACATTTTTAGCCAGAAAACGTTGCGGAATCATACCATCTACAACGTTTTCAAGTATCTAATAATTTTTGGAAAACAAATCTACAACGTTTTTTAGAAAAAAATGTTGTATAATGTGTCAAACTACAACGTTTTAAAAACGTTGTATAAAGGGTGTCAAATAGATAACACCCTTAAATACGACGTTTCTGGGATAGCAACCACAACGTTTTTTACGCGTTATCTATTTACTATTTTGTAGTAGTGGGACTAGTGCTTGCTGCTACTTCTCGCGTGACTGGTGGTTGCTGCTACTCCTTCATTTGTTGCCACTCCTTTAATTGGTTTCTGCTACTCCTTCAATTGGTGTTCGCTACTCCTCACGTGACTGGTGGGTTTTTCTTCTTCTTTTCCTCTACTGTAGCATGTGGGTTTCGATTTAATTCAATTTTTTGTTAATTTATGTGGTTCAAATGTTTGATTGAATGAATGCTTGTATACTGGGTTAGTCTCCAATGTTAGTGGTTTGACATTTTACAGCACCAATTGGAACTATTAAACTAAGTGATCCTTTAATGTGGTTTGGCAAGTAATTTTGAACATCAATCAATCATTAATTGTATGTTCATAAACAATGTCAAAAGCTTTGAGCTTGGAAGATTGGAATAACATATATATATATATATATATATATATATATATATATATATATATAAAATTACGTTAATAAAATTATTTCTTTTTGTTCATAATTAAATACTAGTTAGTTAGTTTGTTTTTTCACATCACAGTAAAAGGTTGATTGAGGAGAATTCTAAATTAAATCCATAAAGCTAATTAACAATTTAGTCTTGTAGTGAATATTTAGTATGCAAACAACTTTTAAACTTTTTTAGTATTGAATACAATATTGGAGAAAAATATATAATTAATTTATAATGAGTTATTGCTCATAGTTTCATTTGGATAGAGATTTTTTGGAATTATTATATATATATATATATATATATATATATATATATATATATATATATATATATAATTAATAAAGCCTTAAATATATACTTAAAATTTAAAGATATATAGGAACTCACATGCATTTTAGCGGTGGAGTGTTGATCCATCATGATTCATTAAAATGATCCTATATTTTGCTGGTTGCTTTCACGTTCGTTTCATGACTTTTTTATAATGAAATTGTGACACTTGATTTATGAAATATATTTTTTGGACACAAATGTTGTTAGTTAGTGTATATGGAATGCAAATGTAATATACTCTAGTATAAAATGGACCTGATAAACTTTTGAAGCAACTTAAAAAGGATTCTTTCGAGCCTATGCATAAAAACTACCTAAAATCTTTTTCTTTCGAGTTTTTCTGATATCTTCTTTTGGACAAGTGCATAACCAGCTAACATGTTACTTGCGGGTATGCTATGGTTATGTGAGTTTGATAATACTAATCTTTAAATTACAAAGGGAGGAGGAAGGGAATGCTGCATCTTTTGTGTCAAATCCCTTTTCAAGGATCTCTTCATGGATCCATACTTTTCTTCAAGTCACCATCCAATCTATCTTTATTGCTATGCCAAGACAAAGACATCAACTTCAACACAAATCAAAAAAAAACAAGAGGAGAGGAGGGGATGTTATTGGGAAAATTACATTTTAAACCCTGTCTCACTAAAAGCATAATACCATACTGATTAGATTGAACAAGCGCATGTACACCTTGTGTACGGTTTCACCATAGACCATACATATGGTCAGTATTATTTTTCTTCCTTTTTTAAGAAAAATAATTTCTTCCATATAAATACAAATACAAGTTAATGCTATACTATTTTCTTGGAGCAAATACTTTTCACACTTGCCTTAGGGTAGCAATTTTTATTTCTTTGAATTTATAGATAAGACTCAACTTATGGTTTATGATTGGTCTTATTATATTAGAAATTTGTATATTTATCTTATTTTGTGTCTTGGGTACCTAGAAATGACCATATATGCATGTCTTCGTGCATGTGACTAGTCCATATTATAGGGGAGACTCTGGAGAAATTTTTTTGTTGGTCGGGTAGTTGTGAACATTTATAATATTAACGAGATAATCATATGCTTATAAGTATACTCAAGTTATGTGCTTACTAGCTAGTATGCTCAAGTCATATGGTCGGTTGTATGCTCAAGTTAATTGATCATGAGTATGCTTAAATGTTAATCATATGCTTACAAGTATGCTCAAGTCATATGATTACAAGTATGCTCAAGTCAATTGATCACATTTATAATGTTGTCTGTATTAGGTACCGTGGTATATATCATGGACCTCTATTCAGACCAGAGTTGGATGGCACGATGAAAGTCAAGTGCCCAGATAGGTGCTACAATAGAATTTAAAGTTGGTTGTCAAGTGTTTTTGGAGTATGTGTATAGTCACCCGGAATGTGTGAATGGTCAGAACAAGATACGATGTCCATGTTTGAAGTGCAAAAATATAAATTATATGGACAGAGATGTGGCTAACTATCATTTACTTGTTTCTGGGTTCATGGAAAATTACGAAGAATGCTGGTGGGCACATGGGCAGAGAAGAGATGGTGTCATCACAGAAGTACACAATCCGAGCAGTAGTACTTATCATATAAATGAAATGGTTCATAATATTGTAGAGCCAGATTTTGATTGGGAACAAGGCAGAGAGCAACCTATGAATTCTGATGCCAAAGACTTCTTTAAGTTGTTAGACGAAGGTAGCGAGCCATTGTGGCATTGTTGCACCAAACACACTACATTGTCTGTAGTTACGATATTACTTAACATCAAGGTTGATCACAACATGAGTCATGAGTATTTTGAGTCGCTCTTGAAGGTCATTAAGAGTATGTTGCCTAACGGTGAGAAATTACCTGATAACTATTACTTTTGTAAGAAAATGGTAAAGAAGTTGGGTTTTGGATACCAAAAGATCGATGCATGTCCCAACGATTGCATGTTGTTTTATAAGGAAAATAAACAGATGACAAGGTGCAAGTTTTGCAGTCATGATCGGTTTAGGCCTAATAAAGAAGGTGTGACTACAAAAAAATCAAGTATACCGTTTAAGATTCTTCTAAGGTATTTTCCAATAACACATCGGCTAAAAGGATTGTACATATCTTCAAGAACAGCTAAACATATGAGTTGGCATGCGAAATCTCCAGCTAAAGATGGAGAACTAAATCATCCCGCAAATGGGCAGGCTTGGAAAGATTTCAACTTAGCACATCCTGGGTTTGCATTAGAACCTAGAAATGTGAGGCTTGGATTGTCCACCGATGGTTATAACCCGTTTGGCCACTCAGCTATTCCGTACTCATGTTAGCCTATGATTGTTACTCCGTACAACTTGCCTCTGTGGATGTGTATGAAACAGCCATACTTGTTTCTTTCACTCGTGGTTCCTGTTCCTAAGAGTCCTGGAAAGAACTTAGATGTTTACTTGAGACTTCTTATAGACGAGTTGAAGGTATTGTGGGAGGATGGAGTACAAACTTGGGATGTTGCAATGAAAACAAATTTCAACCTTAGGGTAGCGGTTATGTGGACTATAAGTGACTTCCCAGCTTATGGTATGTTAGCTGGATGGAGTACACACGGGAATTTGGCTTTTATGTATTGTATGGAGCATACAAAGTCTTTCAATCTATCAAAAGGTCGAAAGCCTTGCTGGTTTGACTGTCATCGTCGGTTCTTGTCGGTAGATCACCCGTTTCGAAGAAATAGAGAACACTTCAGGAATGGCAAAGTAGACAATGATATGCCTGCACCGCGATTTTCGGAAACGGAGATGTGAGACTGTGTGATGAGATTGTTGGTAATCCCATTTGGCATTTTCTGTCATTATTGTCATTTTATATTCATATATATACATGTAATCAAATATAACTCATACTAACATCTTGAAATCACTGTCATGTTTATGTACTTAACTATATAAATGCAATTTCATGTCATTATTTTTATTTTATATTCATATATACATGTAATCACATATAACTCATACTAACATCTTGATATTTGTAATATATACATGGCTTCTAAAGCAGCGCAGAAAAAGCAAGGCTTGGGTAGGGGGCCTAATCATGTGCCCAAGGCCCCTAATAATCCGGATGATCGGATTCTTATACAGATTCGTCCTCCTCCGAATAGCACGTACGTCCCGCATCATTTATATATAAGTATTTTAGATTCCATTTATACAAGATATATAACTAATGTAAATTGCTTTAATATATCTACTTATCTTTGATGTAAATTGTTGTATATTATAGTGATTTTTCAGATAATAAGATCGTCAAATGCATATCACAGCTGTTCTTACAGAATTGGCTCACACATGTGATTACGTGGGCGAGCACACCTATCGCCCACAAGGATGCAGTTTGGACTAAATTTCAGGTATGTTTTTTTTAATTATGACAGATAATATAATATTCTATGGATAATTGTTTAGTAGTGTTAGATTATATGTTAAAAGTACCGTTTTAATATTATTATTGTTGTTTTATTTGCAGAAAGGGTATAGATGGGAGGACGCACAGGCTTCAGTGATACAAATATTATTCTGGCAGAAGTGTGTCGTCCGCACCAAAGACAATTTGAACAAAGAACGACAAAAAACCCTTCACAATGCATCGATCAACCATCCAGGCCAGGGAGAGGATTACATGCACGAGCATAGCCCCTGGTGGTACACCCAGTCCATATGGGCTGAGATGTGTGCCCAATGGAGAACTGAGAGCAAGGTCAAAAGATGCTAAACTGCCGCCACTAACAGATCCTCGGGTGTACCTGATGGAGATAAGGCTAAAGGAACCTACAAGGGCGGCAGTATTTCACAGTTGCAGCATATCACGGCTAGGGTACGTATGAATATTTTTAATATATTTACAATCATGAATTGTAGAATAGATATCACATTTCTACTTAGTAATATTGGAATATGTTTTGTATAGGAGTCTCAGTCACAAGGTCAGCCTATCTATTGGCTGGATGTGTACGTATAGACTCGTGATGGTCTGCCTGATGCTATCCAGATAGCATTAATAAGTTTTAACAACTTGATCTTGTTTATCAAGTTTTACGTCATTCTTTAGAATTTTACCAATTTATTTTTAACTATTTAATTATTAACATGGTGACAGGATACTTATAAGCGTTTATTCAATGAGCGTTATCCTGAAGGCACCCCGCGTCCGCCAATTGAATAAGAATTGTGGGAGAGGGCTTCTGTTCTGAAGAAGAACTACGTCAAAGGTCAAGGACAACGACGACGCCCAACCTTCAGTGGCTCAGGCAGCTCTGTTACCTAATCTTCACAGTCATCGAGTCATCCAGCTATTCATACTCATGCTGACTGTGTGAGAGCTATATGTCGAGATCGCGATCTTCTAAAGATACTAGGCGGGCATCTGACAGCTCTGAGTCCTGATGAATTAGCTGATGCAGTGGCGGCAGCAGCAGCATCACAACATAGGGATGGCGACGAGGTAATCAATCTTATTGTATATTGTAGTAATATCAGTATCAATATATATACTATATATGTAACTTATTTTTATTATTTTATTAATTACAGGGTGATCAAGGAGAAACTAATTTGGACAATGATGCATGACGACCGATTTGGTGTTGTTTTGTAGTTATTTATGAATCTTGTACTTTTATATTCATTCTTTGGATGTTTGTATATTACTTAAATATTAGATTTGTTTATATTTATTCAATTCATATTGGTTTTTAATGGTTTATATACTAGTTTGGTGTATGTGTCGGTATATGGATGATGGATGTTTTTATTGTTGTGCATGTGTGTTGGGATAAATAGGTACAAAACAGGTACAATTTTTTGGGAATTCTGCAAAACAGGAAAAATCTGGTTTCCAAGTTTTTTTACATCAGCGACCACATGCGGTCGCTGATAATTATTAGTGACTGCTTATCACATGAGGGTATCAGCGACCGCACGCGGTCGCTGATAGAGGTCGCTGACACGTGGCCCACGTCAGCCTTTGGCCCTGCACCATGCTGACTCGGCTCAGCGACCAAAATGACTATTGCGGCCGCTAATATCGGTTGCAGATACGTCGGTTGCTAATACTGATCGCTGATGTGTATTCCAGCGACCAGATTTTATGCGATGCCTATCAACGACCGCAGTCGGTCGCAGATGCTTATCAGCGATCGACTGCGGTTGCAGATAGGTCTTTTTCTTATAGTGGACTTGATTCGGCTCGCTTTGCGGCTTTAAATATAACTTTAAAAAATTACCTTCAAAAAGTGAATCTGAACAAAAAAAGTCTAGAAATCCAAAAAGGAACATAGCATGAGTTCACAAAAAATAAATAAAATAAAATCCAACAGTTTGTCACCTTTGAAAGGTATAGTCTCTTCATCAGTTTCCAATACGGTAATTTCTTCCATCGCAGATTTTTCCCTTAGCAGCCTCGAGTTTTTTTTTAGCACTTTTAGCACATATGATAAATTTTAGATGTTCACACAGTTTATTATGCATATTAGATATGCACACACTAAATATATGTCAATAGGTTGATTGGCTCACTCACACGAGCAATCACTCTTGGCTCTTTGAAAAGCGAGCAAGGTTGAGACAGTTCATTTATTAGCACTTTGAGTAGCGAGCTATTGATGCTTTTGATAGAAATCAATTGGCGCTTAGTAGTGAACAAAATAAACATGATGTCGCACTGACATGAGCCAAGATGAGGTTAACTTGGATTAACAAAATATAGTATGCCCTGCCATCTATATTAACCTGTACTGATAGTCGGATACGCAATTTTAGGTTTGGCGCTTGGAAAGCGAGCAATCTAAAAATTCGTGTTAGGAGCTTATGAATCGACTGAACTAAGATCCGTACGGCATGACCATAAAACATATGCTCATGTAGATGATATTGTTTACCGTGACATGATAACCGAACGCGAAGTTTCAGATGTAGCGCTTAGATAAGTGAGCAATTTGAAATGTTCTAAGGTCCGCACAACAAGGCTATAGAATAATATGTTGTGAGCGAGTTACATGTGCTTAGAGACCATGTAAAGGAGGTGAGAGAATAAATCCATGTTTCCTCACCGTGTGAGTCCTATAGCACAAGCTTTGTTCCTACGTCAAGTGCTCTTTGTGATCTTTGACTATACTGAAAGACATGGATTAATGTTGCTACTTTAGTTTCGATTCCTAAGGTCAGGATTGATGAGACTATAAGGACCGATTCTGGGAAAGCAGTTGATTCATTTTTGAGTAGTATTAGGGCAAAGGGAAGACAATTTGATTTCACCTCGTTCTGCACGTATTGTCGACAACTATAGCGCTTTGATAGCGATATAGTAATAAGTGAGATACGAAATGGACTTGGGCCCAAAAGTGGTTAAGTAAGACTCTCTGAGGGGTTAGAGATACTTGACCTAGTGAAAATTCAAATGTGTCTGGGGTACTCTGAGTTTGTGGGTTGTAGACTCTACGTGAACTAATTGAGTTCGACGTGAGAGCTCTCGTATTATTTCTGTGAAAGGTTAGATGTATCTATATTGGCCCTAACAAGTTTGATATAGAACTCCTGCATTGCAGGTGAACTTAGCGGTCGCACGGTTCGACAGTTAGAGGTTTACATGTTTTGGTTTAAACTGGTTTTGGCAGATATGAGGATTACATCGTCCCCGCCATGGGTGTAAGACCCCGAATTTTATGAAATAAAAGTATTCAATTCTTCTTATAATTACTATTCAGTAAATGGTTAAATTGATAAAAGTTAAAGTTAAGGGTGATATATGAAATTTTTTTCAAAATACGCAAGTGATTATAAAATATTCATTTTTGTCGGGGAATATTTGTTTGGTCGTGGAATATTCTTTCTGTTGGGGAATATTCGTACGAAGGCGCAGCCATTTGTGGGCCCCATAACAGATAATTGTCGGATGAAGAAAACGATAAAATTTGAGTTTTTATAAATAAACGGCGTAATTATTACCGTTAACACTGTTGAAATACCCGGTGGTTAAAATACAGTAATACGCGTTGTTGCACAGTAGCACACGGTATTACATAGTATTTTTGAATTATTGATTCTTACGTAAGAAGGCACTACTCAATAATTGTTACAGTAATTACTATTTAATATTTTATTTTATTGATTCAATAATTGCTGCGTTGATATATTTTATTATTGTTGTTTCAATAATTGTCATTGCACAATATTTTCCATTATCAGATCAATAATTCATATTATTTGAATAATATTATTAGATAGCATTATTGGCAATATCTAGAAAGTTCTGTCAAGGAGAGGTTTGGTCACCTAATTGCGCGCCAGTAAGGAGAAATCCTTATCGGAAAGCCCTCTCTTTTCTGGGAACTGCCTGGTTGTCATTATTGTGATTCTGTAATATTATTTGTGAATAATTAATTATTGATTTATATGATAAAGAAATATTTATTTGATGTGGATATAAATGATGGATTTATTTATGTGGTTATAAATGAAAGAGTTAATGTTGAGGTGTTTTATCAGTATTTTATCGGATTGGAGGTATTAAAAGATCAAATCAGTGTTCTTACTGCTTTATTGTGTGAGTTATAATTTTTGATCCGACCGTTGGATCGTTGTAATTTTTGGATATGTTATACATATATAAGATTGAGCATATGTCCACAAATTTTGAACCGTTAAAAATGAACGTATGATTTATTTTGAATTTTACGAGATGACTGGTTCAGAAATTGTTGAATTTTCAGAATTTATCATTTTGGTGGAAAATTCTAAAATTGGTGGGCCCCACTCTTGGTTGGTGAAGAAATGTGCTGAGATTTTTATTCAAATATGGTGGGGCAGGTAAAGCCATCAGGTTGTAGGTTAAGTCTGCTTCGGCGTGCTAACATTTTCCTATAAATAGAGGGCTAAGTTTGAATTGAAAAACACACCATAATTCATAAGTTTTCTCTCTTTTTCTCCCTAGATTATTGAGTGTACTTTGTGAGTATTTAGATACTTGGTGAGTTGATATTCATCAGTGCAAGTTTCCTTCAGCGTCATATCTGATATCCAGTCAGAAGTGCTGCTCTTTTGAGGTAAGGGATAGTAAGGGGTGTTATATTCTTTTTAAAATGATATTTTCTTCAATATCATTATACCAAAATGTTGGTATGAACTTTTTATCAAATTTGGAACTTTTTGAGTCGGGGTTACTATTCACGTATACGGCACTATTCACGTATACGGCACTATTCATGCATATGGCACTATTTACGTATA
The DNA here is from genome assembly GCA_016801055.1 of Panax notoginseng. Lineage (NCBI taxonomy): Eukaryota > Viridiplantae > Streptophyta > Magnoliopsida > Apiales > Araliaceae > Panax > Panax notoginseng. The sequence goes on along the minus strand of CM029023.1, from coordinate 12,741,308 downwards.
TGACATTATTTATGTATACGGTACTATGTACGAATATAGAGTACTATTCACGAGTTACTATTCATGAGTTACTATTCACGAGTTACTATTCACGAGTTACTATTCACGGGTACTATTCACGACAGAAATTGGTTTCTTTTTCTAACCAAATTATAGTTGATTTATGAATATTACTCTGAAGATTAAAACTATATATTGATTATATTGTTTTTATTATCATATATAACATTTTTATAACCCTAATGATGATATTCTCTTTCACTTGAGTGTAAAGATGGGTAGATTATTGGTATAATCATGACTAGGGTTCTCTTTGGCCAGTAGTGGAAAAGTTGAATTGTGACCGGTATGATCATGACCATTGAATTTATAGTTGAATATCTTTAGCTTAAGTACAAAGGTGAATTGATCAACATGGTTATAATTATTGTTTATATAAGTTCTGAAATGATTATATATTTCTTTGAGATATGAATATATTTGGCCTGTAGTGAAAATATGAACTGTTGAGGAATATCTTTGGCGTGTAGTGCAAAGATGAATTATTGAAGAATATATTTGGCTCGTAATGCAAAGATGACCTGTTGTTGAATATCTTTGGCCTGTAGTGCAAAGATGAATTATTGATGAATATCTTTGGCTCGTAATGCAAAGATGACTTGTTGTTAAATATCTTTGGCCTGTAGTGCAAAGATGAGTTGTTGATAAATATCTTTGGCTCGTAATACAAAGATGACCTGTTGTTGAATATCTTTGGCCTGCAGTGCAAAGATAACTTGTTGATGAATATCTTTGGGCTGTAGTGAAAAGATGAATTTATTAGTATGATTATGAACATGAACTGTGATTTGGTATAACCATGATGTTTGATGTTTCAGGTGATGAAAATTATCTTTGTCCTGGATGAGAAAAGGAATTTAGGACTATAATTACGATTATGAGTTATACACATGATTGTGGACAGGAATTGTTGATTAATGTTACAGGGATAAAATATTGTTGGTGAACTTTTAACGTGGAGAAGATAATAGACTTTATAGTCTATTTGACTCTTCTAATGGATTGGTCGTTCCGCTGCAGCTATGGTTGAAAAGTTTTATCATCTACCATATGTTCTAAATCTCTAATTTATTACTGATGAAGGCTATTGATAATTTAATTATCTTTAGTCATGATATTCTTTATTGAGCTCACCCTTTTGCTTCAAAATTCTTTTCAGGTAATAAAAGTGTAGCTGGGTCGAGTAGGGGATAACAGGGGAATAGAACGGTGGTCTATAGCTGTTGAGGGTGAGGCGAACCCAACATTGAAAGGGTTTTTTGTCACTATCATACAAGATGTCTAATGGCATACAACCTCGTATCATTATAAGATAGGGTTGTGCTCATCCACTTGCTGAGTATATATACGAGCACTACCTATATAATCTTGGTGTTTGTTTGAAGTATAATTCTTAATTAGAGACAGTGGAGATAATGATATGTCAAGAGAAGACTTACCATTGGAAAGAATATGATAGTAATCTTCTTATTTTTTTGGGGGTCTATTGGGTCAACCAAGGATAATTCTGTGGCCATATGATATCTATCATAACCTCGACGCATGGCCTCCCATATACGAAGGTTTCCTTGAGCACTTCTCAAAGATTTTAATTTCTAAAACAGTTTTTGACTATACCTTTATGTAAGGTGTCACTGTGAGGTGTTGTCCACGGTTGGGACATATGTCACATTTGGTATATATTTGTATCCAAACTCACAGCATATGTGTTGTTGTATTTTGTACGACAATTGTTGTAATAAAGTTGTAGTTGTTTTATGTACCATGTATTTGGCGACTCAGAATAGGTTGGATGGTATGGACCTATTTTGGGGTTGTCACAATGGGCGAGTGGGAGATGTTGGATTATGGATATCCAAATGGGTCGCCCATGGATGGTCCGACCCATTTGGGTTAATTAATAGATTACTCAACTGACAAGGTCAATAGAGTCATTCAATTAATTGAACGTGGATTGACTGGACGTGGAGGAAATGCTAGGGAGTAGTTTAACCACTCACGTATTAAATACCTACATCCCTCAGTCGATCAATTAATACGCAATATTCATTTAGTTGTCCAAATATACAGAGCGCTCCCAATACAGATACCAAACCCTAATTGTTACGTACCGTGAGTTACTGCTCCGTTCTCTATCGTAGTTCCGAGACGCTGTTAGGTTAAAAGGAATGACATGAGTTTTTCCGCATCAAAGGCTTAATCACGCTTCAAGAGGTATGCTTTTGATTCTCCTAATTATGTGTAAATATGAATAGCATGCGTATTAAAATCCCTTTAGTTGTTCTTTAGAGATTGATTGGATGACACTACAAAAAGTTAATCTGCCTTTAACATTTATATATTTATATAAAAGCAGGTTATATATATACATATATACATAAAAAAAATAACTTCTTATCCTAGTTAACCTAAAAGTGGAGGGCTGACTACGTGTTGGTGCAGCATGAATATTTTTCTTTTGTGAATAATTATTGGGACATTTCACATATAAGACCTTTATAATTTTAAAATTATAGAAAACATGTATTATATGAACAATAGGATACAAATTTCTATAGTGACAGGGACCCTACTCGATTCCACTATAGTAGCTTCCCTGAGTGTGCCTGGTCTGAAGCCACTGCACATTCACCATTGATATATCATCTCATCTTTTTCACATAAGAAATGTGATACAAGTTAAACCTTTAATAAAGAAATCTGCACTCATGTGAAAGTGACTTGGTTTCTGCGAGGTGTTGGTTTCTGTAGTTGATTTGGAATGGTGGAATTAGAGACTTGGTGGCTAAGTTAGTTATGTTGAGTTATAAGGAAGAAAACCCTAAAAGAAAAATTCGGAAATAACTTGATTGTTCAGACAATTATGGGCTTTTAGGAAAGTATAGTAAACTGAATAAGCTTTCCATAGACTCCAGAACAGACTAATTTTGACTTCGGAGCAAGGAGTTATGACATTTCAAAGTAGTTACGTCAAATCTGTCCAACAAATTCGGAGCAGTCCCCTTGCACGAATTTTTTGGAATTTTCTGTTTAGAATTTGAAAATGGTCAAAGAATGAAAGTTGTAGCCTCGGAAGTTAGCTTCGCATGGGCTCAAGAAATGCTAAAAAATGTTTTGAAACGAAAAGTTATTACTGTTTTAAAGAGATAGGGTAAAGCTAAAACAAAAGTGAATACTGTTATGAACATACACTTTTGGCGCTCTGTTTGGACTGCCTAACGAACCTGAAATGGGGGTTTCATATTTTTTAAAAATATTCTCATATGATACGAAAAACATATTGAAATTTGAGAATTTTTCGATTAATGTTCAAGGCGTACGAAAATTGCAAAGTGGTTGATTGGTTATGCGAGGCAGCAGAGCATCCTGGCGCGGCCGCACGCGCTGCCAGGCAGCTGCGCTGTGCTGGGAAATTTGTTTGATGTTCGTTTCAAGTGTTATTTTGATTAGTTTCTATGATCTGTTTTCGCAATATGAAATTTTTCTAAAATGCTATAACATGAGGTCTATAACATACAAAAATTTCACTGTTATGGGATTAATGGTTTGAGAATTAAAAATGAGCGAGAGAGCATGTCAGAACCAAAATTTGAGCGACACCGAGCGTCGGCGCACCGAACGATTTGACGTTCGACGTTCCGAAGTGCGTTCGGGCGAAGGATTAAGTCATAATAAATCTAATAAAATCCCACATGGTGAGTTTTGACTGTAAGAGAGATATTTTATGCCATAAAACTTCTTTTTGGACATAAACTAAGCAATAAAAATATGTAATTTACATATTTAAGCGAAAGAAAACCCAAGGTTGCCTATAAAATTATTTTGTGGTGCAACGAAGGGTGGGAAATCATTAATAAATTATATTAATCATAAAAGTGATGTAATGAAAATTTTCGGGGTTCAAAATGGAGTTTTGAGCCAAGATTTATATATATTTAATACATAAATATATATAGTGAAAATGTGAAAATTTGCAAAATGAAAAATACAATAAGTCTGCTAACGGGATAAAATGTTTATGAATGAGGCAATGGTCCGAGTTGACTCGTGAGTGGACAAAATGATATAAAATATATTTATATTTAAGAAATAATATAGTAAATTGAGTTTTACTATAAAACCTATATATTAGTTGTTTAAGTCCCAAATTAGCAAGTAAGAGCATATAATATTCCTAAAGTGAAATATAAATGATTTAAGCTTTAGATGTAAAATATTTACACATTAAAAGTGTGAAAGGCCTTATTTGGCATTGAAAGATTAAAATGAATTGAGTTTCTGATTAAACCAATATTGGTTTTAGAGTAAGAGTAAATAATATTGGCTTTTATAAACTAATAATTATTAATGATGAATATACATGCATGTTTTGTAACATATTAATTATCTAATATGTGCGTGCATGTAAATATAATTCTGTAGGAATTGTGGAGAAACTCTAAGTTAAATTTTGCGGTAATCTCCAAACAAGGCAAGTTTTTCAGTTCTGTTATGTTGGTGGATTGAATGTGATTGTGTGGTGAGTTACATATCATACTTTATGAATTGTTAAAGTCAAAATATGACTAGGTTAATTGGGTTATGGAACTCAATTTATATGTGATATGTTGTACACATTTTGTATGATGTAACTCGATAATTAGAAATGTATAATGCATGAATATATTCATTGCAAAGAATTATTGATGCATGTAGGATATGATTAGTAAAGAGAATATATTGCATGTGGTGAACATAGAGTGGTGTGCTATGTGAAACATGATAGACTGTTAGATTTGTTGGGATGTCAAGCTCAATCTTGCAAACACAAACTTTTTGAAGGTTAATGACGTTATGCAATATTATTTGCTACGCAGATGATGAAGGATGAATGATGTACAAAATGAATACATTTTCTTGAATTAAAAAATGTATAAAGCTATGATTAATGGTTTTGTTATAGGTAACTAGCAGTTAAGTATAGTTTAAAATATTCAATAAAGAATATTTACTCTAGATGTATGGTAATGAATGCTTTATAAAAGTAAAGTGATATAGTGACATATCTATTTAAGAAAGATATTAAGTATTGAGACTTGAAGCTCTTGGGTCAAGAAAGAAGTATTCTACTTATGATCTGGAATTCTATGCCCTAGTCCAGACACTGAAGCATTGGCGTTATTACTTAATACAGAAGGAATTCATTCTCTTTACTAATCATGATGCTTTAAAGTATATTAATGGTCAGCATAAGCTCAGCCGAAGACATGCTAAGTGGGTAGCGAACTTGCAAGAGTTCACCTTCACTCTTCGAAATCAAGCAGGAAGTCTGAATCGAGTTGCTGATGCCCTAAACCGAAGAACATTACTCCTCAGTACTACGCAAAATAAGATTGTAGGGTTTAAAGTCTTCATTGAGATGTATGAAGGAGACCCTTCCTTCGGTAAGATAGTTCAAGACATACGGGAAGGTCGACGAACTGATTTTATCTTACATAAAGGGTATTTATTTCGAGAACTTCAGCTGTGTATTCCTAATTGTTCTCTTCGGCAGCAGATCATGAGTGAACTTCACAAAGAAGGACACTTCGGATAAGATAAAACATTAGCCTTAATCGCAGCTGACTATTACTGGCCAAAGATCTCGAGCGATGTGAAGCACTATGTACGAATGTGTTCTACTTGTCCATAAGTCAAAAGGAGTTCTTACTAATGCGGGATTATACACTCCCTTACCTGTTCCTAAAAGGCCTTGGTGTGATGTTAGTATGGATTTTGTCTTAGGCTTGCCCCGAACTCAAAGAGCTTCAGATTCTATTATGGTTGTCGTTGATCGATTTTCCAAAAAGGGCTCATTTCATAACCTTGCCGAAAGAACATGGATGCTGCTCGAATTGACCATCTCTATTTTTGGGAGATTGTACGCTTACATGGCGTTCCACAATCTATCACCTCTGACCGAGATACTAAATTTATGAGTAATTTCTGGAAGAGTCTATGGAAAAAGCTCGGAACGCAATTGAACTTCAGCAATGCTTACCATCCCCAGACCGATGGTCAAACCGAAGTGGTAAACCGAAGCGGTAAGCCGAAGCTTGGGCAATATTCTGAGGTGTTTGGCCAGAAATAAACCGAAGCAATGGGATCTGACACTTTCTCAAGCAGAATTTCCTTATAACCGTTCGAAAAATCGAACCACCAACATGAGTCCATTTGAAATAGTTTGTGGTCAGAACCCTTGTGGAGTCTTGAACTTAGTTCCTATTCCTCGGATTGGTCGAATACATCCCAAAGCGAAAGAAATGGCAGATCATCTTCGGGTTATTCATGATCAAGTGCACAAGTCTATCTTGGAGAACAATGCTAAGTACAAGGTTCGGGTTGACAGTTATCGGCGTAGAGTTGTTTTTAAAGTTGGAGATCTTGTTTAGGTTGTACTTACCCGAGATCGTTTTTCTGTCGGCGATTATAATAAACTTAAAGATCGAAAAATTGGCCCTTGCGAAATTCTGTAGCGAATCAACGATAATGCCTATCGGTTACGCATTCCGAACCATCTGAGAACTTCGGACGTTTTCAACGTTAGGCATCTGAGCCCCTATTTCGAGCAGTCTGCAGAACAAACTGAGAACTCGAGGACGAGTTCTTCTCAACCTGGGGTGACTGATGCAGAAAGGTCCGAGACCGAAGAAACCGAGCTATCGGATAATATGATGATTGTCTTAGAGTATCATGAACGGGATGATCGTCAGAAACAACGAGGCCACCTTCGGCATTAATCCTTTCCGCTTCAGGACAAGCTTTCGGTCGGCCAAGAGTTCAGCATCAATTCATTCAGCTTCGGGAACACTTTCACCTTCGACTTCGGGAGAAAGAAGGGCGTCTTTACTTCGAAGCTCGACAGATTTCTAGTTTAAATTGTTTTCTTTTCTATATTTGTTATTTAATTAAGTAACTTTTATTATTTGTTAGTTTGTTATTTTTTCCGTAAATTTAGAAAGTTTGTTAGAATCTTTTTCGCATCCTAGAAAGATTTTATTTTCGTATCTCTAGGAATATTTTAGAGTGACTTGGAGATAAAGTTTGCTATCTTTATAAACCCGGTTGGTGGGTTGAATTGGATAACTTGAATTTTGATAAATATATCATACACATTAGAAAGATTTCTCTGTGTTTATCTGGTGAATCTCTTGTTCATTTATTTGTAAAATCAATTGTTTACCAGCCTGCAGGATAATCGCTATCCCGCCTGACGTCAGATGTGGATTGCTCTAAGGCTATTCCAATTCGCAGCGCAGCTGTGGAAAGTGGTCTTACAAAAGTATTGGTGGAATGTGATTAGAAGGTTTACACATCTTGTTTCAGAAAAATCTTGTTTATACTCTATTTTAGAATAAGCTAGCTCAATTGTTTGATTTTTATGTGCCTATTGTTTGATTAGAAAATGTTGCTTCTAGCATCCTTCCATTAATTAATTGTATATATTGAATAATTCGGATCAATAAATTATCTGAGTCTTTGGAGTAGTATGAAAAAATATAAAAACAATAAATTATTTACTTGAGTCAGCGAAGAGAAGTACCTTGATCTTGTAAATTTATTGAAATGATATTCCATAGGAAAGGAAAGTTATTTTACCTTCCCATGTAAGACTAATTTGTAAACAAAAGATGACATAGTTAAGGTTCAACAAGCCAAAACAAGGAAAAATACTTAATGGTTATTAAGAAATCAACAAATAATTTGGGGCTAATTACACTTCTGTTACATAAAATACTATCAAATTCATAATTCGGTCCCCAAAAAATTTGGGCTTACAATTTACTATATCAAGTGTCTAATTTGATACAATTTAGCCCTTAATTTCAGAATCCGACCAAAATTGACTGGAATATTCGACCCGCCCAAGAATCCGATCGGGTCTTGTGTATCTAATACAAGTTGACCGTATAAATATACATTTCGACTTAATTTAAAAAATGGTTATTTACAGTTCCGTTACATCCAGTACCACCATATTCATGATTCGGCTCTCAAAGAAAAAAAAATTAAAATTATAAATATAACAATTTTTAGCCCTTTAAAAAAAATAACTAATACCGTTGAAATACAGTATAAAATTATAAATACAATTTTAAATTATAAACATTTATAAATAAAATTATAAATACAATTTGTAAAATTTAAGTTGTGATATAATTAGTAAAATTTAAGACGTAAAATTTATAATTTATGATATAATTTATAATTTGCAAGATTTAAGTTGTAAAATTAATTTATACATGCAATTTGTTAAATTATAGATACAATTTTAAAATTAATTTTTTTTTATAAATACAATATATGTATTAATTACTGTTTGTTTGAAGAATAAAATGGAAAACAGGCTAAAAGAAAGTATTATTGGATAAACAAATTAACTACTATTTGTTTGAAGAATCTTTTAACTAGATAAAAACAACTCACTCTCCAAATCCAAGGCGCTGAAATTTCCAAATTTGAAGGAACAAAACAATTTGAAAGATTAGGGAAGAGGGAGAAAGGAGAGAGAGCAAATGAGTCATTTTTTTTCTTTTTTCTTTTTCAATTTTTTCCTCCTTCTTTTGTATGCTCTTCCAATATAAAAAGATTATTATTTAATTAATTAAATTTTGGATACTTTTGTCAATTGTTTAAAAGTTTAATGTTATTCGTGTTAAAAACATAATTTCAATAAAATTTTATTATGCCCATCAAATATATATATATATATATATATATATATATATATATATATGTGTGTGTGTGTGTGTGTGTGTGTGTGTGTGTGTGTTCAATTCAATAAAGCCATATAGTTCAAAGTTGAAGATTAATTAATATTAATGAACAGGCTGTTAGAAAATAAATATTTGATTGATTAATTAGAGAATATTCAATTGATCAAGTTGAGTTATGGGACAACTGTAATGAAAGGGAAACAACAATAATTGTGCTTTGTGCAACACACCTCAGGGGTACTGTCCAATTTTTGTACATTGTTTTTTAATGTTCTATTATTAATTAGCCATGTCTAATATTTTATTCCTGCCAATATTAACGTTGTGTCTCTGTCTCATCTGAATACTCGATACGTTAATTGTAACATTTCAGTCCCATTACAAGTCTAGATCAATTAGAGTTGTAAATCAGCCCAACTGAGTTGAGTTTTGACTTTGAGTACGAACTTGATTATAACGATCAAATATGTTAAATATAATGATTTTTATTTTTGTTAATGTCATTAAATCATAACCCATATATGAATAAATGATTAAATATTGTGTTGGGTTAGGCAAGTCTACTGCAACACAGTGTCGCGGTAGGAGATTTATGTATTTAATTAAATCATGACTGTCAATCTTATAACGAATGGCGCAAGACGTGGTGGTTATATGGATAAATGAATTCAAATTTGATGTTTTATTTCATGTCTCATATCTCATCCCATATATTATTATTCTTTACTTAATTTTTATACAATTACAAAGCAATTTTATATAAATAAATAAGGATTACACATACAATATATAATAAGAATAAGACAACATATGAGACATATAATAATCCGACAGTAGAGTTGGACTCTGAGAAACAGATGCATGTCTTAACATTTACTGACCACACAATAGTTTATGGCTTTATATAATCCTTAGCAACAAAACACTATAATTTGGCTTGAATCTCTCCTCCCTCCTCCCTCCTCCCAACATCTGATCCTGCGGTGCAAGAAAAATTTCTCTCATCGGTAAGAACTTAACTGTTATTCCTCTTTAATTTTTCATTATGATTATGCAAGTATATGTAAAAAAAATATTCAAAGTTATAAATATCATTAGTCCAGTTTGACTTCTGATCAAAAGTTTAAAGGTTTTGCCAAACTCCAAACTTTATAAGATTATCTTTGAGAATAAAATCTCAATATTATCCTTCTAAACTTGGTTCAAAATATGAAAAGAAACTTTCTCCCCTCCCAGCATGACAATATCTACAACTTTCATGTTTTTAAAACTGTATATGCCTATAAATAGGCCATATAATGTGGGTTTAGTATGGAGTTGGAATAAATACACTCACCTTACAAAGCTGGTCGATCCACTATGGTATATAGCTCCACTTACTTACACAAAGGGGAGAGAGTAAGGTGAGTGTATTTATTCCAACTCCATACTAAACCCACATTATAATGTGTCTTTTTATATTATTATGAATAAAAAATTTCTCTTATGCATATCAAAATTCATAATGTTGTGAGAATCACATTGATATATATATATATATATATATATATATATGGGGAGACGAGCGCAGCTCGGAGGGGGAAACGGTCCGCTCTATACCGACCCGACTATTTCCGGGCAACGATTCGGTCCATCGCTATAGATTCTATCTGTCGCTATATGTTGTCCGTCACTAAAAGTTAAGACGACGGTTCTATATATAGCGACGGACCGAATCGTCGTCCGGTCCGTCACTAAAGGAGGGTATGCAAGGTATGTTAGATAAGGAATAAGTTTAAGAACCGGACCGATATATATATATATATATATATATATATATATATATATATATATATATATATATATATATATACTCATAATTTACTCGATAACATTTTTTGACATGGTTTTTTGAAGATGGGAAAGTCAAATGAAAATAAAGACGACTACATTTTTGAAGAATATCATTCTAGCCACGAACACCCGCTACGTCATCAAAAGGCTCATGGGCCTTATACGTGCAACGGTTGTAAGCTGCCCGGATTTACAACATGTTTCAAGTGCCAAAAAGATGCTTGTGACTTCTACCTTCATGAAGACTGTTTTCAGGCCGAACATTCCCCCTACAAAACTCACAAATTTATGGGCAAATGTAAATTTTATTACCACGCCAACCCGCCACGCGTTGCAGATAAATACTGCAACGCGTGCGGGCTCGATATATTAGGGTTTAGGTACGAGTGCTCGACGCATGGCGAAAACATGCATGATTTGCATCCAACTTGTGCTAACATAGATTTTGAGATGGATTGGGATGGTTTAAAGTTGAAACTTCGCGATAAAGTTGAATCAAAGTGCGGGCTCGATATATTAGGGTTTAGGTACGAGTGCTCGGCGCCAAGGACAGAGCCAGTATAGGACCGGAGGGGGCCATGCCCCCAAGATTTGAGTTTTTTGTAAGGCCCACTTGGTATTCTATTGCTTTCGGCCTGGCCCACTAGTTGTTATAGTCTCTAATCCAAAATCCCCAAAATCCAAATCTAAAATTTTAATGTTCTAATCAGACTGGTTGTTGTTTAGTATACTAGTATTGACTAATGATTATTGTGAAGATGGATTTTTCCATTTTCCCATTTAGTATAATAGATGGATTTCGTGATTTGAAAGAACGCCGGGTGCAATTCTGACGAAGCTTTGATATGTTCTAAAAGAATTTTTTTTGCTATGTTTTGTTGTCTTTGTCAAAAAAAATTATATTACTACATTATCTTTGTTTTAGTAAAAAATATGTTTTGTAATTGTGGAACTTTACTTTTAGTGATGAATATATATTACGTTAAAAAAATTATTCCCCCCCCTAATATCGAATCCTGGCTCCGTCCCTGCTCGACGCAAGGCGAAAACTCGCACGATTTGCATCCAACTTGTGCTAACATAGATTTTGAGATGGATTGGGATGGTTTAAAGTTGAATCAAAGTGCTTGCACTGCGACCAGAGGAACCATGCGGAAGAATGTGTAGAATTTACTAGGTGGAAATGGTTGTCCGAAGAGAGATATTATGGGTTTCCCTTTTGTTCTTCATGCAGGAAAATTTGCTTTCATGTGAAATGTATGAATGAGATAATGGCTCCTAAGGATCAAAACAAGTTTGATGAATATGAAATGTACCACAAATGCAGTATGGAATAGTTAGTCCATTTGTTATATTGAGTATATGTTATGGATTGCTACGTAAAAATTTAATTTAAAAAAGTGTTTCCTGATGTATCACGAATTAAAATTTCATGTCCCGTCCCCTTTGTTACTGTTGTCTCATCCTATATATTGCAATCCACCTCATTTTTATTCAAATTAAATAATTTATATATTGGCTAATTTCATAACCATTTTAGATTACAAACTGTAATCTATAAGCATATTAGACTTCACATGTTTGAAACTGATACATTAATTTTGTTGAAATAAATTATAAAAAAAAAACTTTTAACCATTTAATTATCATTATTATAATTATTAGAAAATGACTATAATAACCTCAAAAATAAAATAAAATAAAAGCAAGAGACAAATGGGTGGATATTAGAATTGATGGAATCCCTAGAATAGGAAGTTAAGGCCCAAATTCAGGAGAGAAAACAACCACAAAATTAAATTACAGTAGATTTATTATATATCAGATTGAAGATTTGTATATTTAACAGTAAAAAGAGTGCATAATTTACCAATACTATTATTGGCCGCATATAATTAAACTAGCAACTATCCCGTGGGTCCGGGGACGGCCGAAATAATTTATTAGGACGAGCAAAATCATTTGTATTTTGTTATATAGATTCATTGCTACATAGATAGATCAATTAAAAAAGAAGCCGAATTCAAGTGCTAGAAAAAGAAAGAGGAGATGGACAATGGGGCTTGGGAACGTCAACAACTCCTTCAAGCATCATGCTAACCTGCCTCATGTTTGGCCTTAGAGATGGATCTTCTTGAATACACCAAATACCAACCTTTACAAACCTCTCAAGCTTATCCCATTCATTCAGTATTGCCTCTTTGTCATGATCTACTAAATCAACCAATCTACCTTCTTGAAAGCAATCCCAAACCCAATCTGTTAAAATGAATTGCTCCTCTTCACCATTTTCCAAATTATCCTCCAAACTTCTCCGGCAACAAATGATCTCCAACAGCAAAACGCCGAAGCTATATACATCAACTTTTACAGTTATTGGAGTGTTTCTAAACCAATCTGGAGCAACATACCCTTTTGTTCCTCTAATTGCAGTATTGGTTTTACTCTGATTGATCATCAAGAGTTTCGCCAACCCGAAATCAGAAATTCTTGCATTGTAGTAGTCATCCAGAAGGATATTCTGTGGCTTTATATCGCAATGGATGATCTGTGTGTTGCACTCTTCGTGGAGGTACGCCAGCCCCCTTGCAATCCCCAATGCAATATGTCTCCTCTGTGTCCAACTAGGCTTCACATTCCCAAAAACAAAGCTTGCTAAAGTGCCATTAGACATGTACTCGTAAACTAGTAGACGATGCTCTCCATCCTCGCAAAATCCAAGCAATCGGACCAAGTTCTTGTGATGTGTTTGGGAAATCGCATTAACCTCAGTTTTGAATTCCTTGTCGAACCCATCTTGGACCACCCCATCTAACTTCTTCACAGCAACAATAATATTTGCAGAAACCAACTGAATTACCCCTTTGTAAACTATGCCAAAAGAACCCCTTCCCAGTTCTTCTTCGAACCCATTTGTGGCTTCTACTAGCTCTTTATAGGTAAAACAGCGCAGATTGGTCTCGACAATGGTATTATCTGGTTGACGCTTCTTCATTTTCCTGTGATAGATGCAGAAGAAGCCTAAGCAAGCAGCACCAACAAACAATAAATTGACAAATACAGAACTGCCTAGAAGCACTGATCCCACAATAATCAAAGTGTCTTGATCCTTCTTCTCGCGATAAGGGCAATCCCCGGGACTTTGTGGAGGAAGATTATGCTTCATATATTTTATTAGAGCCTTTCCATTAACACTCTTGTCGTCCTTCCTCCCATTCGAGAGAGGTAGCTTCTTTTTCACACAGCTATTGCCTCCGTAAATTGCAACTGCGCAAAAACAATCCTCCAAACAGTACCTTCTACAGTCTGATTCAGAAATTGGCACAAACTGTTCAAAAATTGATGATGCCCAATCAGTGTGAATGAGCTCCTCAAAATCATATAAATCTTCAGCAGAACTTGTGCCATTAAAATCACAGTTTTGAATGAAACTTGGCTTGCAGCTTCCATACTTATCATCTGGATCAAGTAAGGAATAACCTTTTGGGCATTCACAAATCGGCCTTTTATTATCATCAGGTGTACAAACACTGTTAAACCCACAAGCCCCACTACCTAGCTCTCCCACAATAGCAACACATATATTATCTGGCTGAGTCCAGACAGGAGTCCAAGTTGGTCTTTCAGTGAAATTCTTAGGGTGATAATATTGGACAAAAACTCCATCAAAGTTTAGAGTCGCTCTATGATAATTATACCCTGAAAATGGAACATCGCCGCTTGTAGTGAGATCAAATCTTATACCATTTCTTCTTAAAATATACATATAGCCTCTTTCATTAATTCTCACCTGATAACCCGAATTACTCGCATTTAATTGGTCAAGAGTTCCACTGATATAGTAAGAAGCATAAGCAGTATTGGTACGTATATCCCGGGCATTGAGCACAAGATTTCCTTCTTGGAGTAAACGTAAGTGGAACCTTCCGCTTGTGAAGTTGGTTTCACTTAGCCGTGAATAAAGCACACCATTTACCTCCTCTGTGTTGGGCCAGAATACTTTTCTCACTGGGCCAGGCCGAATGGGCTTGTCTTTTGGATTATATCACCTTTACCATATTGGGTCAAACAACTTGGGCCTCGCTACTTGACTATAATATTGGGCTTAGTCACGGGGTTGGTCCATTATGTAAGGTATTACTTATCTTATCTTTGACCGGTAATCATCACAAAAGCAGTAGTTGACTGTTACGTCTGCCACCTGTCTGCATGGCATTAATGAGGATGGGACTCCGATTGCCGGCGGGAGGTAACAGTGGTAGCAGGCAGGAAAATAAGCTACACACTTTCGACTGAGATGACCGGAGATGGGAGGAGGTGTCAGGAGGTAGTGGGTGGCACAGTAAACCGGGTCTGGGGAACGTATGGGGCAAAGATAACAAAAGAAAAAGAGGTAACATAACACTACACACAACATTATCATTTTGATACACACTCAGACACTATTCATCATTTTCCTCCATTGTTAACCTTGTGATCGCCTGTACTGACTCTCACGCCGGAGCTATCCCCCGACGGTCAGGCCGTCAAGCTTTTGGTGTTGACTTGTTGAACTGTGCAGGATCATAGCGTCTTACGTGATTGGGACGTGGGAGAAGATCTTGGCGTTAACATTGGCGCTAGAAGGAGGGCGTTCTAGTGTCCTGAGTATTTTTCAATCACACATTGTGGTCGTTCTACGTCGAATTTTATGGGGAAGAGTAGAACACCTACACCTGAGGGGCAGCCGAGGGCTGCCAGTGAATCAGTACCGCGAGTATCTGTGAAGGACCGTTTGGGACCTGCATTAAGTGTTCACGCCAGCACGGCGTCCAAGCGATCGCATGGAGATTCTCGTCCGAGAGCTGTGAACAAAGCCAAGCGGCAGCTAATTTTTACAGCGGAGAAAGGGGCCGGTCATGGCCGGAAACGAGTAGAAGGCACCTCGCTTAGCGCTCGATACCGGGACGACCAAGACGAAAAGGCTGCCCGCTTGGCTAAGATGGCAGATGAAGCTGATAGGGCAATGGAGGCGCTTGTGAAGCAACGGCGGGATATAGCTGAGCAGATGACCCGAATGGCAGAATTAAGAGACGAAGCCTCCAGCTATGTCCAGTCTGAAGAACGGGGGCATCGGAGCGGAAAGGAGCCTGCTCATTCCGAGCGTGAAAATCAGGATCGACCTCGGGAAAGAAGAAGGTCCAGGAGCCCTACTCCTCAAAGATCGAAGAGGACACATCTCCCTGTCGGTTATAAGGAGCTGAGTCGAAGCGAACGAAGAGGTCGATCCAGAGAACATACTCCGGAGAATACTAAGGGGGCGCTCGTTGTTGCGCATTCCCACCGCAGCAGCCGGGCACTGAGACGAAGCAGATCGAGAGGCCATACACCCGAAAGTCCACCGAGGGCACGACGCTCTGGGGACCGTCATCATCAGAAAACCCCCTCAAAAGTTGGGGATTCTATTGTAAAGCACCGGTCCACCCAGAAGAGGGAAGGGTCACCGGAAAAAGAAGCATCGTCCCAACCCGAGGGCGTGGATTATCTGGTGAAGGAAGTGAAGGAGCTTCGGAGGCAGCTTGCCGAGGTGCAGAAAGTGAAGGAGACTTCGGGAAAGAAGGCATCCCCTTTTTCCGCGGAGATTCTGAGAGAAAAGGCTGACCCCACCAAGAGGTTGCCTCACATTGAAAGTTATGACGGATCGGGGGATCCTTACGACCACAGTCAGGCGTTCGACCGACTGATGGATTATTATGACTTTAGCGATGCTGCTAAGTGTCATACTTTTGTTACTACACTCCAAAAGGATGTCAGACAGTGGAAGGGGACTTTGCCTTCAGATTCGATCTCATCCTGGGCGGATATGTGCAGTCAGTTCCACGCCCGCTTCGGGAGCAACAGAAGAAGAGGGAAACCAACTGGATCATTGGCTCAAGTTCGGCAGTTCTCGAATGAGTCTTTGGGCCAATATGTGAAGCGATTCCGTGAAGCAGTCGGCCAAGTAATAGAGCTGAACGATCTACAGGCCGTGGGACTGTTTCAGAACGGATTAGATCTGGTCAAATCGGAAAAGTTGGTGAAGAAGTTGATGTTTCACCACCCGAAGAGTCTCGCCGAAGCCTTCGACAAAGCAGAAGGCTATATTGTGGTAGAAGAGGCCATGAATAGCCTCAAACGTCCCTCTTCAGAGCGATTTAAAGAGACAGATCAGGGCAGAGCAGAGGGTGACCAGGGTAGAAATGAAGGAGATAGAGGCCGTCGCGACGGCAAATCAAAGAAATACAATAATAATTAGAGGCAAGGTGGAGAACGCTTGTCCGCCCTCGCTCAGAGAGTAAACAGGACATATACCGCACTCAACGCCGACAGGGCTGTTATCTTGGAGCAGATCAAGAATCAACCTATTTTCGAGCCACCTCGAGATAACTTTAAGCCCGGAAAAGGGAATTCTCGCAAGTATTGTGACTATCATCAAGCCTCGGGTCACGATACGAACGACTGTGCGAGCCTGAAAGATTTTATCGAGAGAAAGGTGCAGGACGGGGCGTTAGTTCATTATGTGGCCGCCCGAGCGAGCCAGCAGCAGAATCGAGGACCCGTTCAGGCAGCCCACCAATTCAGCCAGTGTTCCCTGCTCCCGAACAGCCCGCAAGGCAAGTAATTGATGTCATCACTGGGGGCACTTCGGGTAAGCTTGTTGGGAAGAAGCGTCGAGGCTATCTGGATTCGGTCATGTCGGTGGCGGGTACTCACCCGAAGCCTGACAGACCCTTCCCGGGTAATGTAATTTCCTTTACCGATGAGGATTACCCTTCGGAAACCATCGAACCACATGAGGGATCATTGGTCGTGACAGCACAAGTGGGTTCGGTGGATATGAAACGCATGATGATCGACAACGGGTCTTCTGTGGATATCCTATATGCTCATGCTTATCAGAGGATGCATCTTGATGGGCAGAAGATGGAGATCGGACAGGAGGCCCCTTTATACGGCTTCAGTAACGATCCGGTCAAAGTGGCTGGAACCATTGAGCTGCCAGTTATCTTAGGACAGCCCCCCAACAGGTAGAAATCACTTGCAAATTTTACGTAGTGAATGTAGATTTTGCTTATAATGCTATTTTAGGGAGACCCACTTTGATTGCTTTACAAGCTGTAACCTCTATCCCTCATTTCAAAATCAAATTTCCTATGGCTCATGGTGTTGGGGAGGTAAAAGGAGATCTGAATCTGGCCAGAAGGTGTTATAGAAATGCCGTGATCACTTCGGGAGTCGGAGTATCGAAGCAAAAACAGGTCATGGCGATAGAGATTGAGCCTTTCACGGAAAGCAGCTCAGAACCGTTGGTCGTGCCAGCCGAAGAGACAGAAGAGATAGAACTCATCCCGGGCAAGGCTAACAAGACAGTGAAAATAGGTTCAGGTCTACCAGAACCTCTCAGAAAGAACCTCATTGAACTCATACAGTGCTATGTTGACATCTTCGCCTGGGAGCCTCAGGACATGCCGGGAGTGAGCAGAGATATTGCTGAGCATCGGCTAGAGGTAGATCCGTCGAAGAAGCCGGTTCGGCAAAAGAGGAGGATCTTCGCGCCCGAGCGCCAGAGGATCATCGATGAAGAGATTGCGAAGCTGCTGGCTGCTGACTTCATCTTCGAGATCGATTATCCGCAATGGATGGCAAACGTGGTACTGGTCCAGAAGCAGAACGGGAAATGGCGGGTCTGCATTGACTACACAGATCTGAATAAAGCTTGTCCGAAGGACTTCTATCCATTACCTCACATTGACCAGCTCATCGATGCAACTTCGGGGTATGCCTTGTTAAGCTTCATGGATGCATTCTCTGGCTATCATCAAATCTCCATGTGTAAAGAGGATATACCAAAGACGGTATTTATTACGCATCGGTCGGTATACGCCTACAAGAAAATGACCTTCGGCCTCATCAACGCCGGAGCCACTTACCAGAGGATGATGAACTTTGTCTTCAGGCGTCAGTTGGGCAAAAATATGGAGGTATATGTGGATGACATGATCGTTAAAAGCATGTTGGTGCACAAACATCTGGATGACCTGGAGGAATGCTTTCAGACAGTCCGTCACCACAATTTGCGACTGAATCCTACCAAGTGCACCTTCGGATTAGGGGCTGGCAAATTTCTGGGTTACCTGGTCAGTCAGAGGGGAATTGAAGCCAATCCAGAGAAGATTAAAGCGATCTTGGACATGAAGACTCCTCAGTCGTTTAAAGACGTTCAGCGTCTGACTGGAAGGATTGCAGCTTTGAGGAGGTTTATGTCCAGATCGACAGAAAGGTGTTTGCCGTTTTTTGACACGTTGAAAGGGCCGAAGAATGCCAAGACATTCTAATGGACTTCGGAATGCGAAGACGCCTTCCAGAGCATCAAGTCCTATTTATCTTCGGCGCCTCTGTTGGTGAAGCCCGCTCCTGCTGAGCCTTTATTGTGACAGCCCCAAAATAGGTTCATTCCACCCAACCCATTCTGAGTCGTCAAATACATGGTACAGAAAACAACTACAACTTTATTACAACAATTGTCGTGCAAAATACAACACATATGCTGTGAGTTTGGATACAAATATATACCAAATGTGACATTGGACACCATCATGTATCAGCACCTCACAAAGGTACCTTACATAAAGGTACAGTCAAAAACTGTTTTAGAAACTAGAATCTTTGGGAAGTGCTCGAGGAAACCTTCGTACATGGGAGGTCACGCGTCTAGGTTATGATAGATATCATATGGCCACAGAATTATCCTTGGTTGACCCAATAGACCCCAAAGAAAAATGAGAAGATTACTATCATATTCTTCCCAATGGTGAGTCTTCTCTTGACTTATCATTATCTCCATTGTCTCTAATTGAGAATTATACTTCAAACAAACACCAAGATTATATAGGTAGTGCCCATAGATATACTCAGCAAGTGGATGAGCACAACCCTGTCCTATGATGACACGAGGTTGTATGTCGTTAGACATCTTGTATGATAGTGGCAAACCACCCTTCCAACGTTGGGTACACCTTACCCTATTGGATTCACCAAATATAACTACTAAATGAACTTTTATATACTGCTTCGGGAGAACATCCACAGCTAGAGACCACCGTTCTATTTCCCCGTTACCCTCGCTCGACCCAGCTACACTCTTATTACCTGAAAGGAATTGTGAAGCAAAAGGGTGAGCACAACTAGCTCAGTAAAGAATATCATGACTAAAGATAATTAAATTATCAATAGCCTTCATCAATAATAAATCAGAGATTTAGAACATATGGTAAATGATAAAAATTTCAACCATAGTTGCAGCGGAACGAGCAATCCATTAGAAGAGTCAAATAGACTATAAAGTCTATTATCTTCTCCATGTTAAAAATCCACCAACAATATTTTATCCATGTAACATCACTCAACAGTTCCTTTCCACAATCATATGAATAACTCATAATCATAATTGTGACTATAAATTTTTCTTCGCACCCAGGACGAAGAATATTTTCATCACCTGTCTTTACCTGAAACATCAAAGATCATGGTTATACCAAATCACAATTCCTGTTTATAATCATACTAACAAATCCATCTTTGCACTACGGGCCAAAGATATTCATCAACAAACCATCTTTGCACTACGGGCCAAAGATATTCAACAACAGTTCATCTTTGCACTACAGGCCAAAGATATTCAACAACAGTTCATCTTTGCACTACAGGCCAAAGATATTCATCAACAATTCATATTTGCACTACAGGCCAAATATATTCATATCTCAAAGAAATATATAATCATTTCAGAATTTATATAAACAATAATTATAACCATGTTGATCAATTCACCTTTGCACTTAAGCTTAAGATATTCAATTATAAATTCAATGGTCATGATCATACCAGTCACAATTCAACTTTGCACTACAGGCCAAAGAGAATCATAGTCATGGTCGTACCAATAATCTACCCACCTTTACACTCCAGTGAAAGAGAATTTCAACATCAGGGTTATAAAAATGTTATATATGATGATAAAAATAATATGATCAACATATAGTTTTAATCTCAAGAGTAATATTCGTAACTCATGAATAGTAACCCCGACACAAAAGATAGAAATTCTACAATAAAATTCATATCAATATTTCGGTATAATGATATTGAAAGAATAACATTACTTAAATTTATAAATAATTTATTTTAATTGTTTACACTTTACTAATTAATGCATTTAATCATCATAAAATGTCAACTCTTACAATTTCATCATCAATAACCAAAACCCTCATCAAAAATCTGCATATACCTCATATAGGATTCTCAAGCCATAAAATCTTATTTTCCAATTTTCTTTCTTCACAAAACATATTTAATTCATTTACTCATAACTAGACCATTTTCATGAAAAATACCAAATCAGTTCCAAAAATATTTCTTTTCTGGGATTTAGCAAAATATAGTCCCATAGTGAACATATATTTTTCTCAGAATTTTTAAAAGTCATTTACTATTTTTCATATGGCCAAAATAGCCGAATATTTAGACATTTATCAAAAATTGTACTTTTGTCTAAAAATTCTGAAATTTACAGACTATACTTCTATCATATACATGTACTCCCAATAAAAATTTCATCAATTTTGGAGTTAACCACAAGAAATTATAAGCGGTTACTTTTAAAATAGTCTTTTCTCATAAAATTCATAACTCTCAATCTATACATCCAAAAATCACCATTTTTGAACACAATCAAGAAAACTCATCAAAATATCATTTCAAATTTTTTCAGAATTTTTGAAGATCAGAAAAATTACGAAACTGAAAATCATAACAACCCTTAAAATCTCTTAATAACCCTTACAATCCCTTACTATCCCTTACCTCAAAAGAGCAGTACTTCTGATCGGTATAAGGCTGAAGGAAACTTGCACTGATGAATAGAAACTCACAGAGTATCTAAATACTCACAAAATACACTCAATAATCTAGAGAGAGAAAGAGAGAAAGCTTATGTTTCTGGTGTGATTTTCAATTCTAACTTAGCCCTCTATTTATAGGAAAACTTTGGTAGGTTTGACCTGCAACCTGATGGCTTTACCTGCTACTATTCCCACCCACCACATTTGAAATATAATTCAGCACATTTCTTCACCAACCACAAGTGGGGCCCACCAATTCTAGAATTTTCCACCAAAATGATAAACTCTGAAAATTCAACAATTTCTGAACCAGTCATCTCGTAAAATTCATAATAAATCATACGTTCATTTTTAACGGTTCAAAATTTGTGGACATATACTCAACTTATATATGTATAATATATCCAAAAATTACCACGATCCAACGGTCGGATTAAAAATTATAACACCCGTAATATTTCTCAAAAAACCCTGATTTTTAATACCTCCATTCCGACAAAAATACGGATAAAAATCTCAACATTAACTCCTTCATTTTTTAACCACAAAAATATATCCCTCATTTATATCCACATAAAATAAATATTTTCTTATCATATGAATCAATAATTAATTATTCACAAATAATATTACAGAATCACATTTATGACAACCAGGCCGTTCCCAGGAAAGAGGGGGCTTTCCAATAAGGATTTCTCCTTACTGGCGCGCAATTAGATGACCAAACCTCTCCTTAGACAGAACTTTCTAGACATTGCCAATAATGCTCTCTAATAATACTATTCAAATAATATGAATTATTGATCTTATAATGGGAAATACTGTGCAGCAACAATTATTGAACAGCAATAATATAAAATTTCAACGTAGCAATTATTGAATCAATAAAATAAAATATTGAACAGTAATTACTGTAACAATTATTGAGTGGTGCCTTCTTACGT
This sequence comes from Panax notoginseng, assembly GCA_016801055.1. Taxonomy (NCBI): domain Eukaryota; kingdom Viridiplantae; phylum Streptophyta; class Magnoliopsida; order Apiales; family Araliaceae; genus Panax; species Panax notoginseng. Next base: position 12,718,814 of record CM029023.1, on the reverse strand, counting down.
AAGAATCAATAATTTCAAAAATACTGTGCAATACCGTGTGCTACTGTGCAATAACGCGTATTACTGTATTTTAATCACCGGGTATTCCAACAGTGTTAACGGTAACAACTACGCCGTTATTTGTAAAAACTCAAATTTGTCGTTTTCTTCACCCGACAGTTATTCTGTTATGGGGCCCACAAATAGTTGCGCCGTCGTACGAATATTCCCCGACAGAAAGAATATTCCACGACCAAACGAATATTCCCCGACAACAATGATTATTTTATAACCACTTGCTTATTTTGAAAAAAAATCATATTTCACCCATAACTTTAAACTTTTATCAATTTAACCATTTACTGAATTGTAATTATAAGAAAAATTGAATACTTTTATTTCATAAAATTCGGGGTCTTACATTTATATTTGTACTTAGCAGCTAGTTCGTTGGCAGTAGGAGCAGTTTTGGTACGAGAGGTTGGGGGTAAGCAGCACCCGATTTATTATGTAAGCCATGTCCTTCGGGATGCCGAAACAAGGTACCCAAATATTGAAAAGTTTGCTTTTGCTTTAATAACTGCTAGTAGAAAGCTTAGGCAGTACTTCCAGGGTAGATTGGTAATAGTATACACAGATCAGCCGTTGAAGAAAATTATGGGCAAACCTGAGGTATCGGGGAGATTAGCTGCGTGGACGATGGAGCTATCTCAGTTCTTCGTTGAATATCATCCCCGAACTGCCATCAAGGGGTAGGCTTTGGCTGATTTTGTGGTCGAGTGTTCGTTTTCCGAAGCTGATGAGGCTGTAGCAGAAGCTGGAGGATCTGACAGCATAGTGGCGGCTCTTCAGCAGAAGCAGAGTTCGTGGACGCTGTATGCAGATGGGTCTTCTACCACAGACGTCAGCGGAGCAGGGATTATTCTGACTAGTCCGGAGGGATTCAAGGTGCAACAGGCCATCAGATTTTAGTTTAAAGCGACGAACAACGAGGCAGAGTACGAAGCAGTGTTGGCGGGTTTGCGACTAGCTAAGAGTCTCGAAGTGCAAAGAATAGTTATCTTCAGCGACTCTCAGTTAGTCGTTAAACAAGTCTCCGGGGAATACGAAGCCCGAGGTCATCGAATGATCAAGTATTTGGCGGAATTGAAAGAACGGCTTCAGTATTTCCAGTTCTACGAATTCCAAGGGGTCGAACGTAATGGCAATTCCATTGCCGATGCACTCTCCAAATTAGCCACTACGGATGTTACCGTTTTTGATGGATCAGTCTACTTGGAAATTCTGCAACATCCTAGTGTTCATCATGAATCGGTAATGTGCGTTGGTCGAACCAACTGTTGGTTGACCCCATACTTGGAATATCTGGCAGATGGCATTCTACCTTCGGATCAGATGCTGGCCAAGAAAATCAAGTACAAGAGTGCTAATTTCGTTCTGATAGATGGGGATCTGTTCCGAAGAGCCTTCTCGTCTCCACTGCTAAAGTGTTTGACTCCGTCAGTCTTCCACTAAACATCTTGTTTAATAAAAGACTGGGGGGCAATGTTGGGCCAGAATACTTTTCCCACTGGGCCAGGCCGAATGGGCTTGTCTTTTGGATTATATCACCTTTACCATATTGGGTCAAACAACTTGGGCCTCGCTACTTGACTATAATATTGGGCTTAGTCACGGGGTTAGTCCATTATGTAAGGTATTACTTATCTTATTTTTGACCGGTAATCATCACATAAGCAGTAGTTGACTGTTACGTCTGCCACCTGTCTGCATGACATTAATGAGGATGGGACTCCGATTGCCGGCGGGAGGTAACAGTGGTAGCAGGTAGGAAAATAAGCTACACACTTTCGACTGAGATGACCGGAGATGGGAGGAGGTGTCAGGAGGTAGTGGGTGGCACAGTAAACCGGGTCTGGGGAACGTATGGGGCAAAGATAACAAAAGGAAAAGAGGTAATATAACACTACACACAACATTATCATTTTGATACACACTCAGACACTATTTATCATTTTCCTCCATTGTTAACCTTGTGATCGCCTGTACTGACTCTCACGCCGGAGTTATCCCCCGACGGTCAGGCCGTCAAGCTTTTGGTGTTGACTTGTTGAACTGTGCAGGATCATAGCGTCTTACGTGATTGGGACGTGGGAGAAGATCTTGGCGTTAACAGTCTGTGTGGGCAATCAGTTGGATTGCTGAAGCTATCCCATAACTTCAAAGAGTCACTACCCACAAGCACAAAGTTGCCTGTGTCGTTCATAAAGCCGTAAGAAACTTCACGAAGAATGTTCCTAGGCTTCCATAATTGTTTTCCTTGTGAATCTCTAAGAACTAACCCAAAGTCAGCATTCAGCTCCACTTTGGATCCTCTTGTCACAGTATTGCCATCATTTCCATACCAGACTATAGTTTTGTCAGGTATTTTGTCAAACCATATGGAGAGCAAAAACTGATCCTTATCTCGCACTTGCCGGAACCCAAATGCAAAATCACCAGAAGGTGAAAGCCATGGGGTGGCCTTGTCTGTTGCAGTAAGAGACGAGCCTAAGGATATAGGATTGCTACCTTGAGCAACAATTGAAATTGGGAAGACAAATGCTAGCAGGCAGAGGAGATGAAGAGGGGCATAAGCCATGTCTAAGATGATTTAGATTAAAAAATATCAACTTCTTGTGGTGTATAAAACGAGGGAGCTAGATAAATGAAGGTTTAAGACGATCGAGGAAAAGACACCCATAATTTTCCAGGAACCAGCTAATGTCCTCGTCTTCTTTTCCTAATTTTCCACCCCTAATAACTCTGACCCTCTAAAGGGGCAGACTTACCTACCTGTCATTCTAGCTTGAAGCAGTCACGGTTCAGTGTATTGATGGGGGACTGGTTAGCCACCTGCCCTTTAAAGTCTGGGTCATCAGAATTGAAGACATGAAAGTAAATTAGACAGAAGAAGCTGGCTAGGTCTTTTGAACATACTCAAATTAACTTTATAGAAGGGGGAAGGCAGGGTGTAGGGCAGAGTTAGCACTATGAGAATAGACTAATCAGTGAGTTTGCATTTGAAACAGTTGCACAAAAAATTTCTGACAAACTTTTCATAATAACAAATTTTACTCTTTCAAGTTTAATATTGATGGAAAATCATCAAAAAAGACATAATTATTCCAAGTGTGATTGTTGACCATAATATTCGAAGAAAGAAAAAAAATCAATAAAGAAATAGGACTCATTTCCAAACCGAGAGAGTTTTAAGTCAAACCAGACTTGGGGAGTATATTACAAGGCATGGTCTTCTTGAACCATTCAACACTAAAACCCAGATAGTGATAGGGCAGTGGGTGAAGGCATATGGGACTGGACCACCTCTAATAATAAAGTTCGAGAGTAGTTAGACTACTTCTTCGTGTCGTCAATTGACCAAACATGAAGTTTGATAGGTCTCATTTTATTTTATATTTTGATTATAACAATCTATTATCTATTATATATTATATATATTAAAACACAATACATGACATAATAAATTGATATCTGTCATTCTAAAAAATTAACACCTGTCCATCCTAATTAATACTCCTAATTACCCTTTACAAAAATGCTCATCTAACATAACATCTGAGATCATAAAAAATCTAATTTCATTCTCCTAATCCCCTAAATTTGGGATCATATATTCAAATATGGCAATTAAATTCATTCCATATTTGTTCAAATTCTTTCAAACGGCCCCAAAGGATAAAATCCTCCCTAACTTTTTGCTTATTCTTCTTCGTACTGTTACTTATCTGCTCAGACCCATTAAAGGTTTCTTCTTTTTCCTCTTTCTTCTTATTTTTCTTCTCCTTTTTGGTCTCTACAACAGCCTCAAACTCAGTCTCTTCAAGCTTCCGCTTGTGCTCGCCTTCAGCTGTTGTATTCCTATTCTTCTTCTTGGATTTTCTATCAGCGTCGATTGCCATTTCTAGGGCTTGTAGTTCGCTATGCCGAATTTTTTTTCCTGTGTTTTCTGTTCGGATATTTCACATGAATCCCACATTGGATAAATTCAAGAATATAAATGGGTTAATAAGTATGTTAGAGCCTCAACCTAATAGGTTAACCTTTTAGGTAAGGAGGTGGTCCAACATACTTATTGGGCCCGTCTACACAGGTGTGAGCTGCTAGGTGGTGAATTGATGTGGGATGTATCGTACAATTCTGCTACAAATGGTATCAAAGCTCATGGTTCGATGGGCCCAAGAACAACTCCAAGGTGCAAGGGGAGTGCGAGGGTAAAAAAAAATTTTCGCAGGCCTCGTGGGAGAGTTCAAGTATCAACTCCAAGGTGCGAGGGGAATGCGCGAAGGTACAATTCGCAGGCCTCGTGGGTGGAGTAAATAGAGTTGAATCAGGTGGAGCACGGGATGATTTGAGTCGGGTGGAGCGGGCTTAGGAAGGCTCTAGGGAAGTTACTGAGACACGTTTAACCCGGACGTGGTGGAGTAATATTAGAGTTAAGCAAAGCTCTTGAAGGACTCAAAGGTGAAGTATTTGAATCGGGTGGAGCATGGCTCAGGCTCTACGAAATTACTGAGACACGTTTCTCTCTGGCGTGGTGGAACAGTATTAGAGTCAAGCAGGGTGAAAGGTATTAGAGTCAAGCAGGGTGAAAGGATTCAAAGAAGGTGTGCTTAATGACTAGAATACTCTAGTGTGATACTTATGATTGGTATTCAAGTGAAAGGTGGAGATTGTTGGGATATTTCACATAAATCCCACATTGGATAAATTCAAGAGTATAGATGGGTTAATAAGTATGTTAGAGCCTCAACCTAATAGGTTAACCTTTTAGGTAAGGAGGTGGTCCAGCATACTTATTGGGCCCGTCAACACAGGTGTGAGCTGCTAGGTGGTGAATTGATGTGGGATGGATCGTACAATTTCGCTACATTTTCAACACAGAGCAGGCTGCAAAACCACAAAGTCCTCAACTTTCTTTGATAAGCGGTACGTGATTTTCTAGGGTTTAAGCTTTCAACATTTTGTATATATACCCTTTGATTTCTCTCTCTTATGTTTTGGCTATGATATGATACCCCTTTTAGTTTTATTATGTTTGGTGTTGAACTGATTGATTTTAATTTGTTTGGCTGAATTTTATTTTAATTTTTTAATTTGTCTGGCTGATTTTTAATGATTTATGTTGATATGTACCCCACATATATTTGTTGAATTAGGAGTTAATATTCAGTGGGTTCACGTATGAACTTATGAGGGGAAGAAGTAAGTACCTCTTTTGGTTTGTAAAAAAAATTTGGCCGTTGCAAAATGCAAAACCCACTAGAAGATTAACTAGAAATCAACTAAGGTAGATTGATTGCAAGAAGTAAGTGTGTCTGTTTTGTTTGAATGTGTCCTCTACCAGCAAAAAGGTTATCATTAATAATATTTTAAATTGGATTACTACACCATTGTATTTTCTTATTTTGGGGGACTTTCTTAGAGAATTACTATCTTATATATTACAGTCACTACTTGGGATTATGTAATTGCAAGTGGAACTTTTGTATTATGTTCTTAGCAACTAATTCAATTTAATTTAATTTATGTCAATTCGTTAGCATTTCGTTTGAGTACTTCTATTGCCTCCATGTGAATGGAATAAGTTATGATATAGGGCTTTGTTGCTGATTTTATGTTTTCTTCGGTTGACAAAGAAAACAATACGATAGTTATGAGATTTTTTTGGATAACTGAGTCTAATATAGGACAGTGCTATGTTTTATTTTCGATCCCCCAATTTCATATTTTGCCTAATATGGGTTATGTAATTTCTACTTTCATTGTGTTTCTCATTTAGGTGTTAAGTGTTAATCAACGAAATTGAATGTGGTATTCAACGAAGTTATCGATTCCGGTCTGGTCAGTTGGGTCCTGTAATTTCAAAAATACAAACATTCCCAACAGCCTAGACAAACAGAGGAAGAGTTAAATTTTATTAGCATAGGGAATATGGGTGGTGGTGGATTAAAAAATAAAGAATTGTGGATATCCAGATAATAGCCAACCTTAGAAACACCTTTTCCAAGGTAGTCTGATTCTCCATCTCTTAGTTCCAGAGCTTCATAAATTCCTGAAAGAAGAGACATGTAAAAAGTGACAAGCCATGCTTAAACATCACAAGAACAGAGAAAGACACTGGCAAAGATGGTAAGAATAGCAAATGTAAACTTTTAGGTAGATGTCTAATGTTGTAATTTAATGTTGTAATTTAAATAAATATGTATGAGATTAGTTTTGATTCTGCAAGTTTGCCAACAAAAGTACATAAATCTTGGTCTGGTCTTTGTTCAATGGGGGGAAGAGACTCTTTCAATTTGATTTCGGGAGTATATTGCTACCGTTTTTTTTACTGTTTTATTTGATGCTTCATTGCCTCTTTCTCATATGGGTCAATACTGAACATATACTGAACCATATGTCCCTGGCATATATGAACCTGGAAGAAGAGCAGACCTTGAGACACCACTTGGTTGTGGATGGTGAAATTTATAGCTTGTGCCAAACTTGCAGTGCCCTGTTTTTACATAGTAGGAACACTCTTTTTCACCTTGTCACAAGAATTACAATTACAAACTAACTCTATGCAAAAAGGTAAAAAGAAAGAAATCTGATAGACAAAAATGAACAAAGACCAGACCAGGCGCAGTGGGTATCCATAAAAATTTAGTGTCACTACTGAGCTTGTAAGTCCACCTCCCTGTCTTGGATGGGAGATCCTGGAATGAAAAAAATTAGCATTTACCAAAATGCAGTTCTCAATTTCATTTGCTGCATAAAATGGCATCATTTCATCCACTGAACTACTAAGCAGTCACTTGGTTGATGTGGGTTCTCCTTCGTGCGAACATTATTCTATACTTAGCTATTGTTCAGTGTTCACCATTGGAATGTCATATTCTTCTAAATATTCCACCATGTTCCAACCAAGGTTTCGCTGCAAGAGCATTTGTTTATGTTTTAACTATTTCAATTTAAAATGGTTATTGGTCTCCAACAACTTTCTTCGTGTGATTGTGAGGCATGTGAAAATTTATTTTCTTTTAATATACAAAGAATTCATATTTCCCCCTCTGATTTTTACACTGGCAGGAAGATAGACCACTATCTGTCCAATTCTGTGCAAATGATCCAGATACTTTACTGGAAGCAGCTCAAAGAGTGGGACCTTATTGCGATTATGTGGACATTAATCTTGGGTAAGACATTTGTCCTTCACCCCAAGTTTTATCTTGGTTGAGATGTACTTTGTAATCGAGGATGTTTCAATCTAGGTGTCGAAAATATCCTAGATGTACATCTCATTTTTATTACTATTGCAGTATTTCCTGATATTAGTGGTTTCCCCCCTGATTTAAGATATTAATAGAAGACAAGTACTATAAATGTTGCATAAAGGTTTGTGCTGTTTATCAAGACTTGTACAGTATATATATATATATATATATATATATATATACATATCCACTGATGCTGTCATGCTGCTCATTCACATATACATATACTATATAATTACTTCCCAGCACTTGGTTCTAAGTTGGAAATCCCCTTGAGAACTATTATTAGCTTTCATAAATTTTAAATCATCACTCCAGAAAACTTTGTTACTGAACTTTGACAAAGCAATGCCTAAATTACATAAAACACAACCACTAGCAAAAAAGGAACTCACTATATTTGAGAATAGACAATGAACAGAAGGAACTCACTAGCAAATGTGTCTCTTTTAAAATCAAGTAATCACACATTGAACAAGTATGTTTGTTCAATAAACAAATTTATTGAAACAAACATCATACAATATAAAATAAAATATAAAAAAATTATATATATTATTTAATATCGTTCACATCACAATACAATAGTTGAATACCTCAACCTCTAAAATAGGATAGTCATTTCTCTTTTTAGTAAATGAGAAGGTATATAGTATCTAAACGATTTCTAAAACATTTCAAATTTTCGTTGTACTCCTTAAATCGATAACAATCATCTTTCTCTTTAGTATATCAACTCCAATAATAAATTCTCACTGCAAATACAAACATGAATAAAAGTAAGTCATATAATCTAAACAATCATAAACATATTAATTATCCACAACAAGTTAGTTAATCATAGTTTGATTAAGATAACTCGGTAAATTGACATATGTCCTTCAACAAATTCAACATCTGTCCATCCTATTTAATGCTCATAATTGCCCTTGACAAAAATACCCTAAGTAAGTTTTCCTTCGGTTTTGTTTTGTTTTAGTTAAGTGAGAAACGACAGTGGCCGGTATAGAATAAATTCGGAATGAGATGGTATGAACATTGAATTTTGTTTTAGTGAAGTAAGTTTTGTTGGTGCATTGTTGGTCTACGTTAATCTTCTTCGGATCTCAGTTTGTGTGAATTTTTGAATCTCTTTTCTTGGTTGTCTTAGAAATCAATCTGGATAGTTATGAAAAAATTATGGATAACTATGGCTAATTGAGGACAGTTTTTATTTCTTTTCGCTAGAGCTCTGGTTGATTTTCGGTTCCCCAAATGGAAGAAATCTCTATTTTAAATTTTAAGTGATATATAACCTTTTAATTTGGGGTCATCATTTCATATTTTGCCTAATCTGGGTTATGTAATTTTTACTTTCATTGTGTTTCTCATTTAGGTGTTAATCACCTCCAATAATAAAGTTCGAGAGTGGCTAGCCTCTCTCTACGTGTCAACATTGTATTCGTCAATTGACCAAGTTAATTTCATGATAACCAGATTCACAAATTTCCATCTACCAAAAAGGTGAGAGTGACAAGTCTGCCAACAAGATGGGACATGAATGTAATTATGTAAACATATATGTATGCATAGTAACACGAAAGTTTAAGAATTCCTCTACTATTCTCAAGTATGCAGTGTTCACCATAGTTTGATACATCCAAGTCTTATCTATATTAAGATTCCTTAATTGAGCAAACCAATTAACAACCACTAAATAATTTAAGTTACAGGAAATGGAAATCTACGCCCAACTGATGTCCACAATTCAAAAGAAAAAAAATGGTCTATTCTATTTCTACTATTTTAAGCAAGCAGTAGGGTTAAAAAAAAGATTAAACCCACACAAACACAAGATTGCAATTTTTATATATAAAAATCCATTATTGATTGTTGCTAAGGTTTAATTAAAACTTTAGGGCATACATTTTATCTTACATGTCTTAGAAAGATTATAAATCAAAATTTTATTTGGAAGATCATGTGAGTTAGAGGTTCAGCTTACTTTGAAAAATCAGATTCCCCAAAACTTCTTTTAATGCGGTAGTGGTTAGTGTGACGCAGCCACCACACAACCAATTTTGAGTTGCTAAATATATATTATAAAATCCAAATAAAAACTTTCATATTTACAACTATTAAACTGTCGTTCAAAATAGAACCACACAAACTGTGAGTTTGAATACAAATATTGCACCGTACATAATACGACAATATCCAAACTCAAATTAAGTCTTTATTACAGTTATTATCACACGATTTCACAGCATAGTGAAGACTACTATGGAAATCATCTCGGACCATCACTCCATTCCCCGACTCGTCACAGCTATATTCTCGTTTCCTAAAGAGAACAATAAAAGCAAAGAGTGAGCTCAACTAGCCCAGCAAGAAATATTATTATTAAGATAATACATAATAAATTATTGTTAGCCTTCAACAGTGTTAAACTAATAAAATATAATAAACATCAAGTTTAACTGCAGCGGAACAAGCAATATCCATTAGAAGAGTCAAGTAGAGCATGATATCTATTATCTTCTATTATTTAAAAAGTTTATCATCAATTTTATCGCTGAGACTCAGCTTAATAAATAATCCACATCATCGAATCATCCCTGCACTACGTGTAAGACCCCAACTTTTTAATGAATAAAATCGAATTTTCTCTAATTATTATTGTGAATAATAAGGTGTTAATTTGATAAAATGCTTTGGTCATGGGTGAAATGAGCAAATTTTGCAAAATAAATAAGTGATTATAAAATATTTATTGTTGTCGGGAAATATTCGTTTGGTCGTGAAATATTCTTGCTGTCGGAGAATATTCGTACGACGACGCAGCCATTTGTGGGCCCCATAACGAAAAACGGTTGGATGAAGAAAACGACAAGTTTGAGTTTTTATAAATAACGGCGTAGTTGTTACCGTTAACACTGTTAGAATACCCGGTGGTTAAAATACAGTAATACGCGTGGTTGCACAGGCTAACACGGTTTTGCACATTATTTTTGAATTATTGATTCTTACGTAAGAAGACACTACTCAATAATTGTTACAGTAATTACTGTTCAATATTTTATTTTATTGATTCAATAATTACTGCGTTGATATTTTATATTATTGTTGTTTCAACAATTATCATTGCACAGTATCTCCATTATCAGATCAATAATTCATATTATTTGAATAATATTGTTAGATAGCATTATTGACAATGTCTAAGGAAGTTCTGACTAGGAAAGGGGTTTGGTCACCTAATTGCGTGCCAATAGGGAAAAATCCTTATCGAAAAGCCCCCTCTTTCCTGGGAATGACCTGGTTGTCATAATTGTGATTCTGTAATATTATTTGTGAATAATTAATTATTGATTTATATGATAACGAAATATTTATTTTATGTGGATATAAATGATGGATATATTTATTGTGGTTATAAATGAAGGAATTATTGATGAGGTGTTTTATCAGTATTTTGTCGGAATGGAGGTAATAAAAATCGTTCGTAGGTGAATTTCGGATATTTTCTTATTTGAATTTGAAAAAACTTTCTTCTACAAAGTTGTAGAGAATTTAATTTTCTATGGAATGGACATAAAATTCATATTTTTGTGATAAAAGGGCTATTTATTATGAATTATTGAAGTTTCAGAAATAAATATTTTTATTAAAAATATGGTGGGCCCCACTTTTGGTTGGTGAGAAATGAAATGTACTGAAATTTATTTTTAAAAGTGATAGGCTTGAATAGTAGCAAGTAAAACCATCAGGTAGCAGGTTAGTCTTCTATGGCGTTTTAAGCATTTTCCTATAAATAGATACTTAGGTTAGAATTGAAAATCACACCAGAAACAAGTTTTTTTCTCTCTATATTATCGAGCGTATTTTTGTGAGTATTTAGATATTTTGAGAGTTGTTATTCAGTGCAAGTTTCTTTCGGTTTTACATCCGATATTCCGATCAGAAATACTGTTATTTTGAGGTAAGGGATGTTATTTTCTTCGTAATGATGTTATTCTTTCAATATCATTATACCAAAATATTGGTATAGATTTTATTATGGAATTTTTACCTTTTTGTGTTGGGGTTACTATTCACGTATACGACACTATTTACGAATACGACACTATTCACCGAAAAATAAAATTTTCTCCTTTTTGTCCATGATATCTATTATGGTTACTATCTTTGATTGTATCCATGTTTTGATAATTATTTTTGAATTCTGCTTCACAATTGGTTATTATGAAGTATTATTGACCTTGGATAAACTGTAATACGAATTTCTAATATTTGTCCTTTTTGTCTCACTGGATTGTTGCTAAGATTTAATTAAAACTTTAGGGCATACATTTTATCTTACATGTCTTAGAAAGATTATAAATCAAAATTTTATTTGGAATAGTATGTGAGTTAGAGGTTCAGCTTACTTTGAAAAATCAGATTCCCCAAAACTTCTTTTAATGCGGTAGTGGTTAGTGTGACGCACCCACCACACAACCAATTTTGAGTTGCCAAATATATATTATAAAATCCAAATACAAACTTTCATATTTACAACTATTAAACTGTCGTTCAAAATAGGACCACACATACTGTGAGTTTGAATACAAATATTGCACCGTACATAATACGACAATATCCAAACTCAAATTAAGTCTTCATTACAGTTATTATCACACTATTTCACAGCATAGTGAAGACTTCTATAGTAACTATTGTAACGCCCCCAAAATAGGTATACATCACCCATTCTAGTTCGCCAAATATATGGTACAGAATTCAAATACAAACTTAATTATACAACATGAGTTGAAAGTTTTTACACGAATATTGTCTCATAGACAATATCCAAACTCAAATTCAATTCTTTTTACATTTATTATCACACTATTTCCTGGAATAGTGAAGTCTACTATGGAAACCATCTCGGACCATCACTCTATTTCCCGACTCGTCCCAGCTATATTCTCATTTTCTGAAGAGAACAATGAAAGTAAAGGGTGAGCTCAACTAGCCCAGCAAGAAATATTATGACTAAGATAATGCAGAATAAATTATCGTTAGCCTTTAATAGTGTTAAACTAATAAAATATAATAAACATCAAGTTTAACTGCAGCGGAACAAGCAATCCATTAGAAGAGTCAAGTAGAGCATGATCGATATCTACTATCTTTTATGATTTAAAAAGTTTATCACCAATTTTATCGATGAGACTCAGCTTAATAAATAATCCACATCATCGAATCATCCCTGCACTACGGGTCAAGGATATCATTAGTATCACGACCACGAATTATCCATGCACTACGAGCCAAGGATATTCGTGTTTTCACCAATGGTCATGATCATGCCAACAAATGTCCATCAATGCACTATGGGCCAATGAGGATTTTTTTCACATCATTTGTAACACTACGGTCATGATTATACAGAATGATCCCTAGTCATAATCATACCAATCAACAGTCCATCTATGCACGTAAGCCAAAGATGACTTTCATAACAATATAAGCATGAGGATGATGACAATGATATAAGAATTCAATTAAATGAAAGCAAATGATAAATTTTTAATAAAAATTAATTTAATTTATCCATAATTTAAAAACGTCCAAATTGTCAACATGATACTGCTTTGTGGAATAAAATTCAAGAATAATATTATATCAAAAATGATTTGGACCGAAAAGCAACCAATTTTTATCATAAATAGTACCCCGGGTGAATAGTACTCGAGTGAATAGTACCCCATGAATAGTACCCCGGCATGAAAAACATAAAATTTATCAAGAATGCTCATAATAGTATTTTTATGAAAAGATACTGGATGAAACATAAATTTCAAGGATATTCTACTAATTTCATGGAGTATAGAAGCCAAAACTCTAACAAAATGAGTATAGAATTCGAAATCTGAAACGAAATAATATTACTTACATACTACAGAGTATGGAAGAAAATATTATTTCTTACGAATATTGAACAAAAAATAATATCCCTTACATTAAAAAGAAGAGTATTCCAACTGGTATAGCGAGGATATTCTTGAAGAAAATTTTTACTGTTTTCTACGCTCAAAGCTTCTTAAAACTCTAAAGAAATACGCTCAATATTATAGAAAAAGAATTCTCTGATTCTGGTGTGATTTTCAATTCTAACTAAGCATCCTATTTATAGGAGAATGGAAGGGGTACTGTTTAAGAAAATCATGAACGCAACAGTTAGATTTCGGACAGAAAAAAAATCACGGGCTGAATTCTTTGAATTCACGGACGCCAGATTTTTAATTAATAATATAATAATGAAATAAAACAAAACTTTATATATGTATATATATAAACACATGTTCCAAAAAATTTCCTTACCCGTGACAAAATTTTCTCTCCTGACAATTTCATTTTCAACATACGTGGGCCCCATATGTTCCCACCAACATATCACCATCACAGGTGGATCCCACCATATAATATATATACTGAATAACTTTCTACTGATTATTTTAAAAAATGAGTAAATGGGGATCCAAATAATAATCAAAATTTACAACAAATATTTCATAAAAATCTCCCCAATATTTTTAACAACATTTATGATCATTATTATAATTCGCAATATTTAATAACCAGATCGTTCCCAGGAAAGAGGGGGTTTTCCGATAAGGATATCTCCCTATTGGGGCGCAATTATGTAACCAAACCTGTGACGCCCCCAAAAATAGGTATACATCACCTATTCTGAGTCGCCAAATACATGGTACAGAATACAAATACAACCTTAAATATACAACATGAGCTGTGAGTTTTAATACAAATATTGTCTTCTAGACAGTATTCAAACTCAAAATAAGTCCTCAATACATTTATTATCACACTATTTTATAGAATAGTGAGAACTACTAATGCTATCATCTGGACCGTCACTCCGTTTCTCGACTAGTCCCTGTTACGTTCTCATTTCCTGAAGAGAACAATGGAAGTAAAAGGGTGAGCTCAACTAGCCTAGTAAGAAATATTATGACTAAGATAATGCAGAATAAATTATCATTAGCCTTCAACAGTGTTAAACTGATAAAATATAACAAACATCAAGTTTAACTGCAGCGGAACAAGCAATCCATTAGAAGAGCCAAGTAGAGAATAAAATACTATCTTCTATGATTTAAAAGGTTTTTCACTACTTTTATCGCTGAGACTCAGCTTAATAAATAATCCACATCATCCATGCACTACGGCTAAGGGTATTCATTAGTATCACGACCACAAATTATTCCTGTACTACGGGCCAAGGATATTCGTGTATTCATCAATGGTCATGATCATGCCAACAACTGTCCATCAATGCACTACAGGCTAATGAAGACTTTTGCCACATCATTTGTAACATTACGGTCATGATTATACCGAATAATCCCTGGTCATAATCATACTAAGTTCATCTATGCACTACAGGCCACAGATGACTTTCAACAGAATATAAACATGAGGATGATGACAATGATATAAGAATTCAATAAAACAAGTTCAAGGATAAATTTTTAAAGATTTATAATTTAATTTATCCAGAAATCAATAACGTCTAAATTGTCAACATGATACTGTTTTGTGGAGTAAAATTCAAGAATGCTCAGAAGAATATTTCCATAAAAAAATACTTGATGAAGCGCAAATATCAAGGATATTCCACTAATATCATGGAGTATAGAAGCCAAAACTTTAATAAACTGAGTATAATAGAATATATGAAACCACAAATAGATTTTTGCCGTCATGCGGTAATCCACGTAGACCGCACAGACATGCGATAGACCGCACAGGCAGATTATTCTAACAGAATAATAAAGAATAGAACCAGGTCATACGTAATCTGCACAGAAAGGATGTTCTAACAGAATAATAAAGAATGGAACCAGGTCATGCGTAATCCGCACAGACAGGATGTTCCAACAGAATAATAAAGAATGGAACCAGGTCATGCGTAATCCACACAGACAGGATGTTCCAACAGAATAATAAAGAATGGAATAACAACCCTTACGAGTATTGAAAGAAAATAACTTTTTTCATGAATACGAAAGAATAATACCACTTACCTTAGAAAGAAGAGTATTCCGACTGGTAGGGCGAATTGAAGAAAACTTATACTATTTTTTTAGGCTCAAAGCTTTTTAAAACTCTAAAGAAATACGCTCAAGACTATAGAAGAAGAATTCTCTGAATTTCTGGTGTGTTTTCAATTCTAACTAAGCATCCTATTTATAAGAGAATGGAAGGGGTACTGTTTAGAAATTAATCACGGACGAAACAGAAAGAAATCAGACGAATCACTCATGGCTGAATTCATACGCCAAATTATCAAATAAAACCAAAATTTTAATATATTTATATATATAACACATGGTTTTAACAAAAAAAACCTCCTACCCGTGAATAACTTTTGCAAGATTCCTCCCAACAATTCAATTTTCAACACCCGTGGGCCCCACGTGTTCCCCTCCCACCAACATCTCATAATCACATGTGGGTCCCATTATATATATACTAAACAACTTTCTACCGATTATTTTTTTAAAAAAATGGGTAAATGGGGGTCCATAAAATAAGCAAGACTTCATAAAAATCACCTTAATAATTTTAACAACATTTATCACCATTATTATAATTCACAATATTAATCGACCAGATCATTTTCAGGAAAGAGGGGGCTTTCCAATAAGGATTTTTCCCTATTGGCGGGCAATTAGGTGACCAAACCTCTCCTTGATAGAACTTCTAGACATCGTTAATATTGTAAATAATAATATTAATAACTTCGTCGTCTCAATTATTGATTTAATAATATATAAAATATTGACAATAATTGAATCAAATAACGTGAGATACTACGCAGCAATTACTGTAGCAATAATTGAACAAAACTGAGTGACTTCTCACGTTGGCTTGAACTGTTAAAAGATTATGATCATACCATTTAATACCATCCTGGAAAAGCGAACGTGGTAGCTGACGCATTGAGTAGAAGATCATATGCGGGTACGAGTGCGATATTGTCAACGCATCGTGTGACTTGCAAAGGATGGAGATAGAGTTAAAGACTTCATGGACCCATGTGATGATGGCGAATATACGAGTAGAACCGACTTTAATCGATAAAGTTAAAGCTGCTCAAACTACAGATCTGGAGCTGATGCATATGAGGAAGAAAGTGCAAGAAGGTGCTATTTCGGAAGCAAGAATCAATGAAGAAGGAATACTTCGAGTCAACTCTAGACTTTGTGTTCCTAACGATTCTGACTTAAAGTATAAAATCATGATGGAGGCGCACAACACACCATTTGCAATCCATCCTGGGAGTACCAAAATATATCGTGATCTTTGACATACATTTTGGTGGAGCAATATGAAGATAGAAATCGCGGAGTTTATCTCAAGGTGTCTAACTTGTCAACGAGTCAAAGCGGAACATCAAGTACCAAAAGGTCTATTGCAACCACTTGAAATTTCAGAATGGAAGTGGGAGCACATTACCATGGATTTCATTATCGGTCTTCCCACGGTTTCTCAAGGCATAGATGCGATTTGGGTCATTGTTGATAGATTGACCAAGTCGGCTCATTTCTTACCTATACGAGAAACTTATACACTTGAACGTCTTGCTCGTATGTACATAAATGAGATTGTAAGACTGCATGGTATGCCAGTATCCATAGTTTCTGATCGAAACCCAAGATTCACTTCACGATTTTGGGTTAGTTTGCAGAAAGCTATAGACACGAATTTACGATTTAGCTCGGCATATCATCCTCAGACGGACGGGCAGTCGGAGAGGACTATTCAAACTCTTAAAGATCTATTAAGACTCTGTGTCCTTGACTTCAAGAGAAGTTGGGACAAGTTCTTACCATTGGTGGAGTTTTCCTACAACAACAGTTATCAAGCAAGTATTGGCATGGCTCCATTCGAAGCGTTGTATGGAAGAAAGTGTCGTTCTCCAGTATGCTGGGATGAGGTGGGTGAAGCAACGTTGTTGGGACCGGAGTTGGTACGTATGACTACGGAAAAGATTCAAACGATCCAACAACGTATAAAAACCTCACAAGATCGACAAAAGAGTTATGTTGATCTTCATCGAAAGGACGTAGAATTCGATATTGGAGATCATGTGTTGTTACGTGTTGCTCCATGGAAAGGAGTTACGAGATTTGAAAAGAGAGAAAAGCTTAATCCTCGATTCATTGGCCCATTTTTAATCCTCGATCGAGTAGGAACTGTGGCCTACAGACTCGCTTTACCGCCAAGTATGTCTCGTGTTCATAACGTTTTTCACATATCTATGTTACGTAAATATGTGAAAGACCCGCACCACATTATTGAGTTAGAACCGAACGAAATAGCGGAAGATTTAATATATGAAGAGGTTCTTATTAAAATCTTGGATAAAAAGGAACATGTTCTACGTTCCAAGGTTATACCTCAAGTCAAAGTTTTGTGGAGGAACTACGATGTTGAGGAAATGACCTGGGAGTTAGAATCTGAGATGAAATCAAGGTATCCGTACCTCTTCGACATACCAGGTACGTACCCTAATTTCGAGGGCGAAATTTCATAAGAAGAGGAGATTGTAAGACCCCAACTTTTATGAATAAAGATGATTTTTCTATAAATATTATTTTTGAATATTATGGAATGAATTTGATATAATATTATAGTTGTGGGTAATATTTATAAATTTTGCAAAGTACGCAAGTTGTTATATAATATTCGATTGGTCGGAGAATATTCATTTTAACAGGGAATATTCATACAACGGCACAATTATTGGTGGACCCGACAACGAAATTATTGTTGGATTGAGAAAACGAATAAAATACTTTATGAAAATAACGGCGGAAGTTTTACCGTTAACTGTTGAAACACCCAGTATTAAAAGTACAGTAATGCGCGTGGTTGCATAGTAGTACACGGTATTGATTATTGATGCTTACGTGAGAAGTCACTCAGTTTTGTTCAATTATTGCTACAGTAATTGCTGCATAGTATCTCACGTTATTTGATTCAATTATTCTCAATATTTTATATATTATTAAATCAATAATTGAGACGACGAAGTTATTAATATTATTATTTACAATATTAACGATGTCTAGAAGTTCTGTCAAGGAGAGGTTTGGTCACCTAATTACGCGCTAATAGGGAGAAATTCTTATTAGAAATCCCCCTCTTTCCTGGAAACGACCTGGTCGATTAATATTGTGAATTATAATAAAGGTGATAAATGTTGTTAAAATTATTAAGGTGATTTTTATGAAGTCTTGCTTATTTTATGGACCCCCATTTACCCATTTTTTTAAAAAAATAATCGGTAGAAAGTTGTTTAGTATATATATAATGGGACCCACATGTGATTATGAGATGTTGGTGGGAGGGGAACACGTGGGGCCCACGGGTGTTGAAAATTGAATTGTTGGGAGGAATCTTGCAAAAGTTATTCACGGGTGGAAGGTTTTTTTGTTAAAACCATGTGTTATATATATAAATATATTAAAATTTTGGTTTTATTTGATAATTTGGCGTATGAATTCAGCCATGAGTGATTCGTCTGATTTCTTTCTGTTTCGTCCATGATTAATTTCTAAACAGTACCCCTTTCATTCTCTTATAAATAGGATGCTTAGTTAGAATTGAAAACACACCAGAAATTCAGAGAATTCTTCTTCTATAGTCTTGAGCGTATTTCTTTAGAGTTTTAAGAAGCTTTGAGCGTAAAAAATAGTATAAGTTTTTTTCAAGAATAGCATCGCCCTACCAGTCGGAATACTCTTCTTTATAAGGTAAGGGGTATTATTCTTTCGTATTCATGAAGAAAGTTATTTTCTTTCAATACTCGTAAGGGTTGTTATTCCATTCTTTATTATTCTGTTGGAACATCCTGTCTGTGCGAATTACGCATGACCTGGTTCTATTCTTTATTATTCTGTTGGAACATCCTTTCTGTGCAGATTACGCATGACATGGTTCCATTCTTTATTATTCTATTGGAATAACCTGCCTGTGTGGTCTATCGCATTCCTGGTGAATTCTGTTGTTATTCCATTTTTTATTATTCTGTTGGAATAATCTGTCTACGTGGATTACCGCATGGCGGCAAAAATCCATTTGTGGTTTCATATATTTTATTATACTCAGTTAATTAAAGTTTTGGCTTCTATACTCCATGAAATTAGTGGAATATCCTTAATATTTGCGCTTCATCCAGTATCTTTTCATGAAAATATTCTTCTGAGCATTCTTGAATTTTACTCCACAAAACAATATCATGTTGACAATTTGGACGTTATTGATTTCTGGATAAATTAAATTATAAATCTTTAAAAATTTATCCTTGAACTTATTTTATTGAATTTTTATATCATTGTCATCATCCTCATGTTTATATTCTGTTGAAAGTCATCTGTGGCCTGTAGTGCATAGATGGACTTGGTATGATTATGATCAGGGATTATTCGGTATAATCATGACCGTAATGTTACAAATGATGCGGTAAAAGTCCTAATTGGCCCGTAGTGCATTGATGTACAGTTGTTGGCATGATCATGGCCATTGATGAATACACAAATATCCTTGGCCCGTAGTGCAAGAATAATTTGTGGTCGTGATACTAATGAATATCCTTGGCCGTAGTGCAGGGATGATGTGGATTACTTATTAAGCTGAGTCTCAGCGATAAAAGTAATGAAAAACCTTTTAAATCATAGAAGATAGTAGATTTTATTCTCTACTTGACTCTTCTAATGGATTGCTTGTTCCGCTGCAATTAAACTTGATGTTTTTTATATTTTATCAGTTTAACACTGTTGAAGGCTAATGATAATTTATTCTGCATTATCTTAGTTATAATATTTCTTACTGGGCTAGTTGAGCTCACCCTTTTGCTTCTATTGTTCTCTTCAGGAAATGAAAACGTAGCAGGGACTAGTCGGGGAACGGAATGACGGTTCAGATGATAGCATTAGTAGTCCTCACTATTCTATGAAATAGTGTGATAATAAATGTGTTGAGGACTTATTTTGAGTTTGAATACTGTATAGAAGACAATATTTGTATTAAAACTAACAGCTCATGTTGTATATTTAAGGTTGTATTTGTATTCTGTACCATGTATTTGACGACTCAGAATAGGTGATGTATACCTATTTTTAGGGGCGTCACAAAAATCGTGTGCTACAACGCGTATTACTGTACTTTTATCACTAGATATTTTAACATTTTTAACGTTAAAAGTTGTCGTTATTTTTATAAAAAAGGTTATTTCTGTTACTTTCTATATCCGACAGTTATTCTGTTATGGGGTCCACCAATAATTACGTCGTCGTACGAATATTCCCCAACAAAAAGAATATTTCTCGACCAAACGAATATTACCCGACAAAACGAATATTTTATGACAACTTACCTATTTTGTAAAATTTGCCCATATCACACATAACTATAACATTTATTAAATTATCACCTTATTATTTAGAATACTATTCAGAGAAAATTAAATTTTTATTAATAAAAAATTGGGGTCTTACAGTTAGCGTTTTATTTAATGAAAAAATGGTAATTGCAGTTGAATTATAATATTCGAATAAGATTGTAGTTTATAAGTTTAAAAATTTGTTTAGTATTTTATTGGCTAAAGGTTCAAAAATGCCCCTGATATTTTTTCCGAATTCCCACTTTCACCCTGAATTTTTTTTTCAAAAGTACCCTTGTTGTAAAACGTAACTCAACTATGCCCCTCCTGTTAAAAAAAATTCCAGGTGGACAAAAGGGTGTTAGTGGAGAAACTTTTCTCTCTCTCTTCTCCTTTTCTCTCTCTCCTTTCTTCTTCCTGTGTTCCAAAAATAACAAAACTGAAATGCATTAATCATAACAATTTAGTGAAGATCATGAAGTAATCCAACACTCGAATCCGCTAAGCTAAAAACATGATGACTGTAGTTGGTGTAGTATATGAAATTTGGCCTGCATCTTGTAAAATCTGATGCCAAAACTCAAATCCTAATATTCCCCTGTGCACAAAACTTGAAAGCTTCTGCTGCTTTTTTCCTTTCTTTCCTCCGATCCTGCCTGGCTCTGGAGGCATGCTTACCGGTAAACATTCTCGAATGCATCTCCATATAGATTTTGATATATTTTGTCTTGTTGGGTGGTATTCCATACTCTTCCATGCAAGCCGCAATCTCCAATGCTTTCTTAAAGAAAGCAGCCCTCAGGCAGATATCAGCCAGAGTATCTAACAGCCCTTCATCTGGATGCAATGGTGGGAGATCAGAAGAAGAATTAGAAATTCCATTTTCCAATCCACATCTCTCCGTTACTTCATTCCATAGCGAAAGTGCTTCTCCTTTTTCCTAGCCAATGCAATACCATTTGCAAGACTGCCATATGTAACCAAGTTGGGGTGGAATCCATTCTCCCTCATCCTCTCAACTATCTTCTTTGCATCTTCAAGCAATCCCAGTCTAGAATACCCTTCCACCAACATATTCCAAGAAACCAAATCAACCTTCACTTATGGATCATTGAGCATCTCATAAAAAACCTTGTATGCTAGCTTTGGCTGACCCGACAAGGCAAACGTTTTCATCAAGGTGGTGTAGCTTATCTTGCTGGGCGCAATCCTTCTTGTTCGCATCTCATTGAAATAGGCAAGAGCCCCTGTACTATCATCAACCAGTATACACCCATCAATTAAAGTATTATACGAAGAATAATGCTAGAGACACAAACTATTTTACAAATATTTTATAAATTGCTGGTGTGACATACTCCACCTCAACATATTGTGTGGGGCCGAAGACTACATTGAAACAATTTGTTGATCAATACGCTAAGGTGGAGTATGCACATCAGCAGTTTGTAAAATAGTTTGTGTCTGTAGCATTACTCGTATATGAAACCACATCAGGCTCAAGTCCTGCATATCAGACATCTCACGAATCAACTTTTTTGCCTTCTATATCTGCAATTGATGGCAATACCCTATGAGGAGAATATCGTAAGTGATCCGATTCACAGATACATCAATCCTGGTCATCTCAGCTAGCACCTGCCTTGCCTTGTTCATTGACCCAACCTTAACAAGTGCAGAAATAACAGTTGTCTATGTAACATGATCAGGGTGGGTACCACTATCTTCTTGATGTCGCATTGCTTCTAGCATTTTCATGGTGTCAGTAACACGACCTTCTTTCATATAGCCCTTCTTTAAGGTTGTGTACATTCTCGAATCTTGAGTATATAGTTTTTGCAACATAGGTGGCTCATAATCACTTGAGCAAATCGAATTTGGAAGTAATTTATCAAATACATCACTCATTTTTGGCCTGTTGATTCAAAACTCAAATCCTAATTAGGCCTACATCCTATAAAATCTGATGCCAAAACTCAAACTCGAGCAAGTTTCTTGAGAGAAATGCCCAATCTACTGTTATTCCCATGTGCACAAAAGTAACAAATTTCAAATTAAGGTTCTAACAACACGAAAAAAACTTAATTTCAACAAAATCTCAAATGAAGAATTCAATAAAAGGACCTTCAAAGACGAAAGTTGGGCTTCAAGAGACTCGAATGCATCGCGAATGTTGAAAAACTTCTCATCTACTTCTTCTGCTTCAGTATCTACTGTATTAGAGCAAAAAAAATGGGGATTTTCTTCACTTCTTCTGTCTTCTTTTTTTGCATTGAGTTATGTTGAGGATTTTTGGATGCAATTAGTGATTTTGGAGCGGAGATCCGAAACTCGAGCCAAGATCAAGGGAAAGAAAATCGGATGCAATTGGTGATTTCAGTTATGTTATTTTTAGAACAGAGGAAGAAGAAAGGAGATAGAGAAAAGATGGAGAAGAAAGGGAGAGAAAAGAAAGAGAAGAAAGAGAAAAGAATAAAAAGTAATAATTAAATTTATTTTTACCAAGTGTCAATAGTTTAGCACATCTTTTTGTTTAGTTGGATTTTTTTTAACGGTAGGGGTATAATTGATCTTAAATTTGTAACGTTAAGGATACTTTTGGAAAAAAAAGTTCAGGATGGAAGTGGGATTTCATTTTATTTAATGAAAAATGGTGATTGCTATGATATGATATTGAATCAATGTATCTTTTTATTAATTTTCTTTTAAGTAATTTTTATATTTTATTTTAACTTATAAGTCATTATCAACCTAACACATTCACAACTTATTTTAACTTAATTTTTGATTTATAAATCAAACTGGTGGCAAAGAATTTTATTTATAAGTCACAGCTTAAAAAGACATATGTCAACTTAAATTTTAATTTTAAGTCATTTTAAAATAAATCGTTGCGGAACGAGCTTGAGTTCCAATATATATATATATAGTCCGGATCTTAAGATCACCCCTTATCCAACTCACTTGAGTTCACTCCCCTTTAGCGACGGACCCGGCGACGGTTCGGTCACAACCATCGTCTATACTTTTAGCGACACTATATGTTGTCCGTCGCTAAAAGTATAGGCGACGGTTGTATGACCGAACCGTCGCCGGGTCCGTCGCTAAAGGGGAGGTGAGCTCGGGTGAGTTGGATAATGGGTGAGCTTAATATCCGGACTATATATATATATATATATATTAAACTGATAAAATACAATAAACATCAAGTTTAATTGCAGCGGAATAAGTAACCCATTAGAAGAGTCAAGTAGAGCATGATATCTTATCTTCTATGATTTAAAATGGACTATTAATTGATATAATTATGACCAGGGATTATTCGGTATAATCATGACCGTAATGTTACAAATGATGTGGTAAAAGTCCTCATTGGCCCGTAATGTATATATATATATATATATATATATATATATATATATATATATATATATAGGGTCCGGTTCTTGTAAGGGCTCCTTTACTTTGTTAAAATGCGGACTTTTTTTTTTGTTTTTTTTTAAAACAACTAAAAAAAAAGTTTAATATTTTATGGAACTGAAATTTTTTCATAATACATTGTTTTAGATGTGATTTGGATACATATAACAAAACAGGTCTGTACAGTCTGTGTAGACTGTACCACTATTTTTTGGTATAGGTATTCAAATCACGCCCAAAACATTATATTATGAAAAAATATCAGTTCCATAAAATATTAAATATTCTTTTAGTTGTTTTTTTAAAAAAAAGGTCCGCATTTTAACAAAGTAAGAGAGCCCTCACCTGATCGGTTCTGTATATATATATATATATATATATATATATATATATATATATATATATATATATATATATATATATATAGTCCGGATCTTAAGCTCACCTCTTATCCAACTCACCCGAGCTCATCCCCTTTAGCAACGGACCCGACGATGGTTCGGTCATACAGTTAAAAGTATAAACGACGGACAACATATAGCGTTGCTAAAAGTATAGACGACGGTTGTATGACCGAACCGTCGCCGGGTCCGTCGCTAAAGGAGGGGTGAGCTCGAGTGAGTTGAATAAGGGGTGAGCATAAGATCCGGACCGTATATATATATATATATATATATATATATATATATATATATATATAGGGAGAGGATCAAGAGTAGAACTCTTAAGTAGTAGAACTCCCTTAAATAATAGAATTGTATCAAAATGACGTAGTTTTGATAAGACGCGGTGACATTTTTATAAATACGCGGTGGCATGATATTTACAAAAATGCCACCGCGTCTTATCAAAACTATGTCGTTTTGATACAATTCTATTATTTAAGGGAGTTCTACTACTTAAGAGTTCTACTCTTGATCCTTTCTGTATATATATATATATATATATATATATATATATATATATATATAGAGAGAGAGAGAGAGAGAGAGAGAGAGAGAGTGAAATCCTTACGAGAAACGATCAAATATCCTTCAAATTAGAAGCATGTGGGAGGTTTAGGAAGAAGAAAATGCGCGGAAATAAAATTAAATTAAGATATTTTTGAACTCAAAGTTGATTTAATTTATTTACTTATACGCAATATAATTGTGAAAATTGTAATATACCTTTAAAATATTATTATTTATTTATTTTTAAAAATAATTAAATTAAGTGAATCACAACAATTTTTAAATGAATAATATCTCAAATTAATTTTAATAATTAATGTTGATCTTATATTTTAAAATGAAAAGAATATTTAAAGTTTTAAATATTTTTATTTTTATTTTGAAGAGAATAGTAATGGAGACCAGCACCTTAATTCGCCTTCAACTTATATTTAAAATTAATGAGTGTTTCTAAATTAGTTGAAGGGCTATTTCAAAGAAACTGATTGACAAATGTTTTATTGTAAACAGTTGGGCAAAGACTAATTGTGACGTATTTTTCTCTTTTCTTTTTTCTCTCTAGACAGAAACACTGGCTTTCAAAGTTCAAACTTAGAATTGGGGAGGGTTTGTTTTCTCTTATGAGAGACACTTGCATATAAGGTAACACGCCGACGACCCGACGGGTTGTTAATTTTTCTTTTTCTTTTTCTTTCTCTTCTTCTTGTTAAGTTTAAAAATTAATAAATTTTTCAAGAGTAACTAAAGTTTTGAGACATCCAGATCCAAAACAGGACCTAGGAATTAGGATGTAGCATTATTGTTATTTGGTTCCAAGTCCTAACATGTGCATGCAACTTTACACCTGCACCATGGCCCGGGTTCGACTCACGGCAAACGCATATTTCCTTTCTTTACCAAGGACATTGGTAGTTGTCGGTTTGTGTTTGTGAGAAGATCAGCGAACCAGGTAGCGTATGTTCTTGCACGGGCAGTCGGTTCTAAGTCTTTTTTTTTGTTGATGTGTTGACATCTGATTTATGTTAATGAAATATAACCTTTTCAAAAAAAAATATTTTAAGCTGACATTTATTATTTTGATAACATCATTTTTGTGCTGATACGCAGGCGGAGAGATCACCCTCTCTCATGCCCAATATAGTGCTGACACGCAGGCGAAAAAATCACCCTCCCGCTTTTGTGTTAACACTGTATTGGACATGAAGTAAACTTACTCTAAAGTTCACTTCATGCTAACCGGATCCGTTGAAAATTATATAAGAAAGAATAAAAATGTACGAGCAGTCGGTTCTAAGTCTGATCAGGAGGTTTGGGGGGTTAATCTCCTCCATCTTTTTTTTGTTGATGTGTTGGCCTCTGATCTATGTTAATGAAATATAACCTTTTCAAAAAAAAAAAAATTAAGCTGACATTTATTATTTTGATAACATCATTTTTGTTCAGATATCGGTTGTCTTGAACTACATTTAGTTCTAATGCTCTCTCGCACTTTGTAGATACTATACTACCTTCAAACTATTGCAATTATATAAACTTTAAAAATATATGGTAAAGACATACATAGAATCACAAGCACTGCTGAGCAGAGTTGAAAATAAGAGTGATTAGCATGAAGTGAAGTTCATGCCCAATATAGTGTTGACACACACGCGAAGAGATCACCCTCCCTCATGCCCAATATAGTGTTGACACACACGCGAAGAGATCACCCTCCCTCATGCCCAATATAGTGCTGACATGCAGGCGTTAAGATCACCTTCCCACCTTTGTGTTAGCACTGTATTAGGCATGAAGTAAACTTACCCTGAAGTTCACTTCATGCTATCCGGATCCGTTGAAAATTATATAAGAAAAATAAAAATGTAGAGACAACTTTTGCCTTTGCCTTGCATTCAAACAAAAGTTGAAAAAAGTTGAACTAAATAAACTGCAAAAAAATATGGAAAGAAAAAGGAGTTGATTTCTAAACAGCAGGTCTAGCCTAGTTGGTAAATCCCTTACTTATGCTTCAATAGGGGACTTGATTTTTTCTTCATCTCTAAATGTTGTATCAAAATTACTAATTCTGGGTAGGATTTGAAGAGCTCGGCGGCCGCTTTCGTAAACCAGCTTCTACTGATCTCTCAGGCTCTTTCACTGCTCCTTTCAACTTGTTTAGAGCTGCAGTAGGAACTGAATTTACAGAAACTAATAGCCTTCTTGATTGACTTCTTTCCCTTGGAAGAGTACTCTGTCTTTCATGA
This sequence comes from Panax notoginseng, assembly GCA_016801055.1. Classification (NCBI taxonomy): domain Eukaryota; kingdom Viridiplantae; phylum Streptophyta; class Magnoliopsida; order Apiales; family Araliaceae; genus Panax; species Panax notoginseng. Next base: position 12,691,462 of record CM029023.1, on the reverse strand, counting down.
TGGAAAGATATTACAGAGCACATAATTATGATATGTAAGAAAATCAAGACAAAAAGAACAACAAATGCTTTGAAAGTGTATCCCATAGTCTGTTTTTTTTGGGCTTATGAAATGGAGGTATCTAATTGAGAAAGTTGAAGCTTCATTTCATATGGAGATCTCTTTTAAAGCAAGGCAAAACATGGTTACTAGTGCTTAAGCCTGACAAAACATGTGGAAATGTACACTGTACAGTACATATATTATACTAGTATATAAAACAGTGTAAAGTGCAGTGTGATATCAAGTCAACATAGTCAAATTAAGCATCTTTACACTTAAAACCAGTTCATTGTAAACAATTATCTATTCTTGCTTTCCTTCTTTTTTTATGATGGGGAATTAACCCAACTACACATATATGGCACTGAATTCATAGATACACTAGGAACTTTTGATACTATTATTGGTAACTCCTGATCCAACATTAATTTTTTTTTTTTTTGCTACATTGACACATACACCCTCCTTGCTGCCACCAAGGAGGCGAGCCATACTGCTGGGCCAAATACCATACGGTTTTCAAACCAAACATTGATTATGTTCTCGGAGCAGATAGCTGATAAGATATCTGATATAATTTTGTATTTTCAAGGTGAATTAAGGTTTCTTATACTTTAGTGTATGATGAGGGATCCTGCACTGTACATTATTCTGAGATAGTGAAGTTAATTGCAGTCAATTGTAAATGCAATCCAAACTCAAGTGAATCACCTAAATTTTGTGTCTGGTCATTTTTTTAATTTTGTGCTGTTATTATTTTTGTTGCATGGTTAATTTCTAACAGGGACATGTAGTCTTCCTATCCTCATGATTTCCTTGCAAATAGATTATAGCTTAGAAAGTTGAGACAAAATCACCAAAATTCTATCCTTTTTTATCACATTAGCAGGTTGGAACTAGGAAGGAGCTCATCATGTGATGCTGATTTGACAATAATAGTTTCCTAACTCCTATGCAATCTTCAAATATTAATGAACATGTCTCATGTGACTTATCACATGATACCACATCAGTCTTCTTCTTTTTGTGTCCTTCCTTGCATTATTAAATCTCCTGAGTTGATTCAATTTAGCATCTCTAATAAGTGCAAAAAAAAAAACAGCTAAACTTAGCTGTGTAGAATAAGTAGAAATAGTTACCACCACATTCTTCATAATATCTTTTAAATTTTAATTTTTCACATAAATATATGACATATCCACCTTGTTCTTCTCAAGTGGATAATGAATGGACCCCACATTTATATGAGAATAATCATTTAAAAATATTATATTTTTTTTATCGGGAAATGTCAGTTTTTTTACTCTATTTTAAACCTCCGAAACTAGCTCAATAGTTAGTAGTTC
>CM029023.1:12604515-12689974 GCA_016801055.1 Panax notoginseng | reverse complement strand
CCACTGGGCCAGGCCGAATGGGCTTGTCTTTTGGATTATATCACCTTTACCATATGGGTCAAACAACTTGGGCCTCGCTACTTGACTATAATATTGGGCTTAGTCACGGTTGGTCCATTATGTAAGGTATTACTTATCTTATCTTTGACCGGTAATCATCACAAAAGCAGTAGTTGACTGTTACGTCTGCCACCTGTCTGCATGGCATTAATGAGGATGGGACTCCGATTGCCGGCGGGAGGTAACAGTGGTACAGGTAGGAAAATAACTACACACTTCGGCTGAGATGACCAGAGATGAGGAGGTGTCAGGAGGTTAAGGGTGGCCACAGTAAAACCGGTCTGGGGAACGTATGGGGCAAAGATAACAAAAGGAAAAAGAGGTAACATAACACTACACACAACATTATCATTTTGATACACACTCAGACACTATTCATCATTTTCCTCCATTGTTAACCTTGTGATCGCCTGTACTGACTCTCACGCCGGAGCTATCCCCGACGGTCAGGCCGTCAAGCTTTTGGTGTTGACTTGTTGAACTGTGCAGGATCATAGCGTCTTACGTGATTGGACGTGGGAGAAGATCTTGGCGTTAACATTGGCGCTAGAAGGAGGGCGTTCTAGTGGTCCTGAGTATTTTTCAATCACACATTGTGGTCGTTCTACGTCGAATTTTATGGGGAAGAGTAGAACACCTACACCTGAGGGGCAGCCGAGGGCTGCCAGTGAATCAGTACCGCGAGTATCTGTGAAGGACCGTTTGGGACCTGCATTAAGTGTTCACGCCAGCACGGCGTCCAAGCGATCGCATGGAGATTCTCGTCCGAGAGCTGTGAACAAAGCCAAGCGGCAGCTAATTTTTACAGCGGAGAAAGGGGCCGGTCATGGCCGAAAACGAGTAGAAGGCACCTCGCTTAGCGCTCGATACGGGACGACCAAGACGAAAAGGCTGCCCGCTTGGCTAAGATGGCAGATGAAGCTGATAGGGCAATGGAGGCGCTTGTGAAGCAACGGCGGGATATAGCTGAGCAGATGACCCGAATGCAGAATTAAGAGACGAAGCCTCCAGCTATGTCCAGTCTGAAGAACGGGGCATCGGAGCGGAAAGGAGCCTGCTCATTCCGAGCGTGAAAATCAGGATCGACCTCGGGAAAGAAGAAGGTCCAGGAGCCCTACTCCTCAAAGATCGAAGAGGACACATCTCCCTGTCGGTTATAAGGAGCTGAGTCGAAGCGAACGAAGAGGTCGATCCAGAGAACATACTCCGGAGAATACTAAGGGGGCGCTCGTTGTTGCGCATTCCCACCGCAGCAGCCGGGCACTGAGACGAAGCAGATCGAGAGGCCATACACCCGAAAGTCCACCGAGGGCACGACGCTCTGGGGACCGTCATCATCAGAAAACCCCCTCAAAAGTTGGGGATTCTATTGTAAAGCACCGGTCCACCCAGAAGAGGGAAGGGTCACCGGAAAAAGAAGCATCGTCCCAACCCGAGGGCGTGGATTATCTAGTGAAGGAAGTGAAGGAGCTTCGAGGCAGCTTTGCCGAGGTGCAAAAGTGAAGGAGACTTCGGGAAAGAAGGCATCCCCTTTTTCCGCGGAGATTCTGAGAGAAAAGGCTGACCCCACCAAGAGGTTGCCTCACATTGAAAGTTATGACGATCGGGGGATCCTTACGACCACAGTCAGGCGTTCGACCGACTGATGGATTATTATGACTTTAGCGATGCTTGCTAAGTGTCATACTTTTGTTACTACACTCCAAAAGGATGTCAGACAGTGGAAGGGGACTTTGCCTTCAGATTCGATCTCATCCTGGGCGGATATGTGCAGTCAGTTCCACGCCCGCTTCGGGAGCAACAGAAGAAGAGGGAAACCAACTGGATCATTGGCTCAAGTTCGGCAGTTCTCGAATGAGTCTTTGGGCCAATATGTGAAGCGATTCCGTGAAGCAGTCGGCCAAGTAATAGAGCTGAACGATCTACAGGCCGTGGGACTGTTTCAGAACGGATTAGATCTGGTCAAATCGGAAAAGTTGGGGAAGAAGTTGATGTTTCACCACCCGAAGAGTCTCGCCGAAGCCTTCGACAAAGCAGAAGGCTATATTGTGGTAGAAGAGGCCATGAATAGCCTCAAACGTCCCTCTTCAGAGCGATTTAAAGAGACAGATCAGGGCAGAGCAGAGGGTGACCAGGGTAGAAATGAAGGAGATAGAGGCCGTCGCGACGGCAAATCAAAGAAATACAATAATAATTAGAGGCAAGGTGGAGAACGCTTGTCCGCCCTCGCTCAGAGAGTAAACAGGACATATACCGCACTCAACGCCGACAGGGCTGTTATCTTGGAGCAGATCAAGAATCAACCTATTTTCGAGCCACCTCGAGATAACTTTAAGCCCGGAAAAGGGAATTCTCGCAAGTATTGTGACTATCATCAAGCCTCGGGTCACGATACGAACGACTGTGCGAGCCTGAAAGATTTTATCTAGAGAAAGGTGCAGGACGGGGCGTTAGTTCATTATGTGGCCGCCCGAGCGAGCCAGCAGCAGAATCGAGGACCCTTTCAGGCAGCCCAACCAATTCAGCCAGTGTTCCCTGCTCCCGAACAGCCCGCAAGGCAAGTAATTGATGTCATCACTGGGGGCACTTCGGGTAAGCTTGTTGGGAAGAAGCGTCGAGGCTATCTGGATTCGGTCATGTCGGTGGCGGGTACTCACCCGAAGCCTGACAGACCCTTCCCGGGTAATGTAATTTCCTTTACCGATGAGGATTACCCTTCGGAAACCATCGAACCACATGAGGGATCATTGGTCGTGACAGCACAAGTGGGTTCGGTGGATATGAAACGCATGATGATCGACAACGGGTCTTCTGTGGATATCCTATATGCTCATGCTTATCAGAGGATGCATCTTGATGGGCAGAAGATGGAGATCGGACAGGAGGCCCCTTTATACGGCTTCAGTAACGATCCGGTCAAAGTGGCTGGAACCATTGAGCTGCCAGTTATCTTAGGACAGCCCCCCAACAGGTAGAAATCACTTGGAAATTTTACGTAGTGAATGTAGATTCTGCTTATAATGCTATTTTAGGGAGACCCACTTTGATTGCTTTACAAGCTGTAACCTCTATCCCTCATTTCAAAATCAAATTTCCTATGGCTCATGGTGTTGGGGAGGTAAAAGGAGATCTGAATCTGGCCAGAAGGTGTTATAGAAATGCCGTGATCACTTCGGGAGTCGGAGTATCGAAGCAAAAACAGGTCATGGCGATAGAGATTGAGCCTTTCACGGAAAGCAGCTCAGAACCGTTGGTCGTGCCAGCCGAAGAGACAGAAGAGATAGAACTCATCCCGGGCAAGGCTAACAAGACAGTGAAAATAGGTTCAGGTCTACCAGAACCTCTCAGAAAGAACCTCATTGAACTCATACAGTGCTATGTTGACATCTTCGCCTGGGAGCCTCAGGACATGCCGGGAGTGAGCAGAGATATTGCTGAGCATCGGCTAGAGGTAGATCCGTCGAAGAAGCCGGTTCGGCAAAAGAGGAGGATCTTCGCGCCCGAGCGCCAGAGGATCATCGATGAAGAGATTGCGAAGCTGCTGGCTGCTGACTTCATCTTCGAGATCGATTATCCGCAATGGATGGCAAACGTGGTACTGGTCCAGAAGCAGAACGGGAAATGGCGGGTCTGCATTGACTACACAGATCTGAATAAAGCTTGTCCGAAGGACTTCTATCCATTACCCCACATTGACCAGCTCATCGATGCAACTTCGGGGTATGCCTTGTTAAGCTTCATGGATGCATTCTCTGGCTATCATCAAATCTCCATGTGTAAAGAGGATATACCAAAGACGGTATTTATTACGCATCGGTCGGTATACGCCTACAAGAAAATGACCTTTGGCCTCATCAACGCCGGAGCCACTTACCAGAGGATGATGAACTTTGTCTTCAGGCGTCAGTTGGGCAAAAATATGGAGGTATATGTGGATGACATGATCGTTAAAAGCATGTTGGTGCACAAACATCTGGATGACCTGGAGGAATGCTTTCAGACAGTCCGTCACCACAATTTGCGACTGAATCCTACCAAGTGCACCTTCGGATTAGGGGCTGGCAAATTTCTGGGTTACCTGGTCAGTCAGAGGGGAATTGAAGCCAATCCAGAGAAGATTAAAGCGATCTTGGACATGAAGACTCCTCAGTCGTTTAAAGACGTTCAGCGTCTGACTGGAAGGATTGCAGCTTTGAGGAGGTTTATGTCCAGATCGACAGAAAGGTGTTTGCCGTTTTTTGACACGTTGAAAGGGCCGAAGAATGCCAAGACATTCTAATGGACTTCGGAATGCGAAGACGCCTTCCAGAGCATCAAGTCCTATTTATCTTCGGCGCCTCTGTTGGTGAAGCCCGCTCCTGCTGAGCCTTTATTGTGACAGCCCCAAAATAGGTTCATTCCACCCAACCCATTCTGAGTCGTCAAATACATGGTACAGAAAACAACTACAACTTTATTACAACAATTGTCGTGCAAAATACAACACATATGCTGTGAGTTTGGATACAAATATATACCAAATGTGACATTGGACACCATCATGTATCAGCACCTCACAAAGGTACCTTACATAAAGGTACAGTCAAAAACTGTTTTAGAAACTAGAATCTTTGGGAAGTGCTCGAGGAAACCTTCGTACATGGGAGGTCACGCGTCTAGGTTATGATAGATATCATATGGCCACAGAATTATCCTTGGTTGACCCAATAGACCCCAAAGAAAAATGAGAAGATTACTATCATATTCTTCCCAATGGTGAGTCTTCTCTTGACTTATCATTATCTCCATTGTCTCTAATTGAGAATTATACTTCAAACAAACACCAAGATTATATAGGTAGTGCCCATAGATATACTCAGCAAGTGGATGAGCACAACCCTGTCCTATGATGACACGAGGTTGTATGTCGTTAGACATCTTGTATGATAGTGGCAAACCACCCTTCCAACGTTGGGTACACCTTACCCTATTGGATTCACCAAATATAACTACTAAATGAACTTTTATATACTGCTTCGGGAGAACATCCACAGCTAGAGACCACCGTTCTATTTCCCCGTTACCCTCGCTCGACCCAGCTACACTCTTATTACCTGAAAGGAATTGTGAAGCAAAAGGGTGAGCACAACTAGCTCAGTAAAGAATATCATGACTAAAGATAATTAAATTATCAATAGCCTTCATCAATAATAAATCAGAGATTTAGAACATATGGTAAATGATAAAAATTTCAACCATAGTTGCAGCGGAACGAGCAATCCATTAGAAGAGTCAAATAGACTATAAAGTCTATTATCTTCTCCATGTTAAAAATCCACCAACAATATTTTATCCATGTAACATCACTCAACAGTTCCTTTCCACAATCATATGAATAACTCATAATCATAATTGTGACTATAAATTTTTCTTCGCACCCAGGACGAAGAATATTTTCATCACCTGTCTTTACCTGAAACATCAAAGATCATGGTTATACCAAATCACAATTCCTGTTTATAATCATACTAACAAATCCATCTTTGCACTACGGGCCAAAGATATTCATCAACAAACCATCTTTGCACTACGGGCCAAAGATATTCAACAACAGTTCATCTTTGCACTACAGGCCAAAGATATTCAACAACAGTTCATCTTTGCACTACAGGCCAAAGATATTCATCAACAATTCATATTTGCACTACAGGCCAAATATATTCATATCTCAAAGAAATATATAATCATTTCAGAATTTATATAAACAATAATTATAACCATGTTGATCAATTCACCTTTGCACTTAAGCTTAAGATATTCAATTATAAATTCAATGGTCATGATCATACCAGTCACAATTCAACTTTGCACTACAGGCCAAAGAGAATCATAGTCATGGTCGTACCAATAATCTACCCATCTTTACACTCCAGTGAAAGAGAATTTCAACATCAGGGTTATAAAAATGTTATATATGATGATAAAAATAATATGATCAACATATGTTTTAATCTCAAGAGTAATATTCGTAACTCATGAATAGTAACCCCGACACAAAAGATAGAAATTCTACAATAAAATTCATATCAATATTTCGGTATAATGATATTGAAAGAATAACATTACTTAAATTTATAAATAATTTATTTTAATTGTTTACACTTTACTAATTAATGCATTTAATCATCATAAAATGTCAACTCTTACAATTTCATCATCAATAACCAAAACCCTCATCAAAAATCTGCATATACCTCATATAGGATTCTCAAGCCATAAAATCTTATTTTCCAATTTTCTTTCTTCACAAAACATATTTAATTCATTTACTCATAACTAGACCATTTTCATGAAAAATACCAAATCAGTTCCAAAAATATTTCTTTTCTGGGATTTAGCAAAATATAGTCCCATAGTGAACATATATTTTTCTCAGAATTTTTAAAAGTCATTTACTATTTTTCATATGGCCAAAATAGCCGAATATTTAGACATTTATCAAAAATTGTACTTTTGTCTAAAAATTCTGAAATTTACAGACTATACTTCTATCATATACATGTACTCCCAATAAAAATTTCATCAATTTTGGAGTTAACCACAAGAAATTATAAGCGGTTACTTTTAAAATAGTCTTTTCTCATAAAATTCATAACTCTCAATCTATACATCCAAAAATCACCATTTTTGAACACAATCAAGAAAACTCATCAAAATATCATTTCAAATTTTTTCAGAATTTTTGAAGATCAGAAAAATTACGAAACTGAAAATCATAACAACCCTTAAAATCTCTTAATAACCCTTACAATCCCTTACTATCCCTTACCTCAAAAGAGCAGTACTTCTGATCGGTATAAGGCTGAAGGAAACTTGCACTGATGAATAGAACTCACAGAGTATCTAAATACTCACAAAATACACTCAATAATCTAGAGAGAGAAAGAGAGAAGCTTATGTTTCTGGTGTGATTTTCAATTCTAACTTAGCCCTCTATTTATAGGAAAACTTTGGTAGGTTTGACCTGCAACCTGATGGCTTTACCTGCTACTATTCCCACCCACCACATTTGAAATATAATTCAGCACATTTCTTCACCAACCACAAGTGGGGCCCACCAATTCTAGAATTTTCCACCAAAATGATAAACTCTGAAAATTCAACAATTTCTGAACCAGTCATCTCGTAAAATTCATAATAAATCATACGTTCATTTTTAACGGTTCAAAATTTGTGGACATATACTCAACTTATATATGTATAATATATCCAAAAATTACCACGATCCAACGGTCGGATTAAAAATTTAACACCCGTAATATTTCTCAAAAAACCCTGATTTTTAATACCTCCATTCCGACAAAAATACGGATAAAAATCTCAACATTAACTCCTTCATTTTTTAACCACAAAAATATATCCCTCATTTATATCCACATAAAATAAATATTTTCTTATCATATGAATCAATAATTAATTATTCACAAATAATATTACAGAATCACATTTATGACAACCAGGCCGTTCCCAGGAAAGAGGGGGCTTTCCATAAGGATTTCTCCTTACTGGCGCGCAATTAGATGACCAAACCTCTCCTTAGACAGAACTTTCTAGACATTGCCAATAATGCTCTCTAATAATACTATTCAAATAATATGAATTATTGATCTTATAATGGGAAATACTGTGCAGCAACAATTATTGAACAGCAATAATATAAAATTTCAACGTAGCAATTATTGAATCAATAAAATAAAATATTGAACAGTAATTACTGTAACAATTATTGAGTGGTGCCTTCTTACGTAAGAATCAATAATTTCAAAAATACTGTGCAATACCGTGTGCTACTGTGCAATAACGCGTATTACTGTATTTTAATCACGGGTATTCCAACAGTGTTAACGGTAACAACTACGCCGTTATTTGTAAAAACTCAAATTTGTCGTTTTCTTCACCCGACAGTTATTCTGTTATGGGGCCCACAAATAGTTGCGCCGTCGTACGAATATTCCCCGACAGAAAGAATATTCCACGACCAAACGAATATTCCCCGACAACAATGATTATTTTATAACCACTTGCTTATTTTGAAAAAAAATCATATTTCACCCATAACTTTAAACTTTTATCAATTTAACCATTTACTGAATTGTAATTATAAGAAAAATTGAATACTTTTATTTCATAAAATTCGGGGTCTTACATTTATATTTGTACTTAGCAGCTAGTTCGTTGGCAGTAGGAGCAGTTTTGGTACGAGAGGTTGGGGGTAAGCAGCACCCGATTTATTATGTAAGCCATGTCCTTCGGGATGCCGAAACAAGGTACCCAAATATTGAAAAGTTTGCTTTTGCTTTAATAACTGCTAGTAGAAAGCTTAGGCAGTACTTCCAGGGTAGATTGGTAATAGTATACACAGATCAGCCGTTGAAGAAAATTATGGGCAAACCTGAGGTATCGGGGAGATTAGCTGCGTGGACGATGGAGCTATCTCAGTTCTTCGTTGAATATCATCCCCGAACTGCCATCAAGGGGTAGGCTTTGGCTGATTTTGTGGTCGAGTGTTCGTTTTCCGAAGCTGATGAGGCTGTAGCAGAAGCTGGAGGATCTGACAGCATAGTGGCGGCTCTTCAGCAGAAGCAGAGTTCGTGGACGCTGTATGCAGATGGGTCTTCTACCACAGACGTCAGCGGAGCAGGGATTATTCTGACTAGTCCGGAGGGATTCAAGGTGCAACAGGCCATCAGATTTTAGTTTAAAGCGACGAACAACGAGGCAGAGTACGAAGCAGTGTTGGCGGGTTTGCGACTAGCTAAGAGTCTCAAAGTGCAAAGAATAGTTATCTTCAGCGACTCTCAGTTAGTCGTTAAACAAGTCTCCGGGGAATACGAAGCCCGAGGTCATCGAATGATCAAGTATTTGGCGGAATTGAAAGAACGGCTTCAGTATTTCCAGTTCTACGAATTCCAAGGGTCGAACGTAATGGCAATTCCATTGCCGATGCACTCTCCAAATTAGCCACTACGGATGTTACCGTTTTTGATGGATCAGTCTACTTGGAAATTCTGCAACATCCTAGTGTTCATCATGAATCGGTAATGTGCGTTGGTCGAACCAACTGTTGGTTGACCCCATACTTGGAATATCTGGCAGATGGCATTCTACCTTCGGATCAGATGCTGGCCAAGAAAATCAAGTACAAGAGTGCTAATTTCGTTCTGATAGATGGGGATCTGTTCCGAAGAGCCTTCTCGTCTCCACTGCTAAAGTGTTTGACTCCGTCAGTCTTCCACTAAACATCTTGTTTAATAAAAGACTGGGGGGCAATGTTGGGCCAGAATACTTTTCCCACTGGGCCAGGCCGAATGGGCTTGTCTTTTGGATTATATCACCTTTACCATATTGGGTCAAACAACTTGGGCCTCGCTACTTGACTATAATATTGGGCTTAGTCACGGGGTTAGTCCATTATGTAAGGTATTACTTATCTTATTTTTGACCGGTAATCATCACATAAGCAGTAGTTGACTGTTACGTCTGCCACCTGTCTGCATGACATTAATGAGGATGGGACTCCGATTGCCGGCGGGAGGTAACAGTGGTAGCAGGTAGGAAAATAAGCTACACACTTTCGACTGAGATGACCGGAGATGGGAGGAGGTGTCAGGAGGTAGTGGGTGGCACAGTAAACCGGGTCTGGGGAACGTATGGGGCAAAGATAACAAAAGGAAAAGAGGTAATATAACACTACACACAACATTATCATTTTGATACACACTCAGACACTATTTATCATTTTCCTCCATTGTTAACCTTGTGATCGCCTGTACTGACTCTCACGCCGGAGTTATCCCCCGACGGTCAGGCCGTCAAGCTTTTGGTGTTGACTTGTTGAACTGTGCAGGATCATAGCGTCTTACGTGATTGGGACGTGGGAGAAGATCTTGGCGTTAACAGTCTGTGTGGGCAATCAGTTGGATTGCTGAAGCTATCCCATAACTTCAAAGAGTCACTACCCACAAGCACAAAGTTGCCTGTGTCGTTCATAAAGCCGTAAGAAACTTCACGAAGAATGTTCCTAGGCTTCCATAATTGTTTTCCTTGTGAATCTCTAAGAACTAACCCAAAGTCAGCATTCAGCTCCACTTTGGATCCTCTTGTCACAGTATTGCCATCATTTCCATACCAGACTATAGTTTTGTCAGGTATTTTGTCAAACCATATGGAGAGCAAAAACTGATCCTTATCTCGCACTTGCCGGAACCCAAATGCAAAATCACCAGAAGGTGAAAGCCATGGGGTGGCCTTGTCTGTTGCAGTAAGAGACGAGCCTAAGGATATAGGATTGCTACCTTGAGCAACAATTGAAATTGGGAAGACAAATGCTAGCAGGCAGAGGAGATGAAGAGGGGCATAAGCCATGTCTAAGATGATTTAGATTAAAAAATATCAACTTCTTGTGGTGTATAAAACGAGGGAGCTAGATAAATGAAGGTTTAAGACGATCGAGGAAAAGACACCCATAATTTTCCAGGAACCAGCTAATGTCCTCGTCTTCTTTTCCTAATTTTCCACCCCTAATAACTCTGACCCTCTAAAGGGGCAGACTTACCTACCTGTCATTCTAGCTTGAAGCAGTCACGGTTCAGTGTATTGATGGGGGACTGGTTAGCCACCTGCCCTTTAAAGTCTGGGTCATCAGAATTGAAGACATGAAAGTAAATTAGACAGAAGAAGCTGGCTAGGTCTTTTGAACATACTCAAATTAACTTTATAGAAGGGGGAAGGCAGGGTGTAGGGCAGAGTTAGCACTATGAGAATAGACTAATCAGTGAGTTTGCATTTGAAACAGTTGCACAAAAAATTTCTGACAAACTTTTCATAATAACAAATTTTACTCTTTCAAGTTTAATATTGATGGAAAATCATCAAAAAAGACATAATTATTCCAAGTGTGATTGTTGACCATAATATTCGAAGAAAGAAAAAAAATCAATAAAGAAATAGGACTCATTTCCAAACCGAGAGAGTTTTAAGTCAAACCAGACTTGGGGAGTATATTACAAGGCATGGTCTTCTTGAACCATTCAACACTAAAACCCAGATAGTGATAGGGCAGTGGGTGAAGGCATATGGGACTGGACCACCTCTAATAATAAAGTTCGAGAGTAGTTAGACTACTTCTTCGTGTCGTCAATTGACCAAACATGAAGTTTGATAGGTCTCATTTTATTTTATATTTTGATTATAACAATCTATTATCTATTATATATTATATATATTAAAACACAATACATGACATAATAAATTGATATCTGTCATTCTAAAAAATTAACACATGTCCATCCTAATTAATACTCCTAATTACCCTTTACAAAAATGCTCATCTAACATAACATCTGAGATCATAAAAAATCTAATTTCATTCTCCTAATCCCCTAAATTTGGGATCATATATTCAAATATGGCAATTAAATTCATTCCATATTTGTTCAAATTCTTTCAAACGGCCCCAAAGGATAAAATCCTCCCTAACTTTTTGCTTATTCTTCTTCGTACTGTTACTTATCTGCTCAGACCCATTAAAGGTTTCTTCTTTTTCCTCTTTCTTCTTATTTTTCTTCTCCTTTTTGGTCTCTACAACAGCCTCAAACTCAGTCTCTTCAAGCTTCCGCTTGTGCTCGCCTTCAGCTGTTGTATTCCTATTCTTCTTCTTGGATTTTCTATCAGCGTCGATTGCCATTTCTAGGGCTTGTAGTTCGCTATGCCGAATTTTTTTTCCTGTGTTTTCTGTTCGGATATTTCACATGAATCCCACATTGGATAAATTCAAGAATATAAATGGGTTAATAAGTATGTTAGAGCCTCAACCTAATAGGTTAACCTTTTAGGTAAGGAGGTGGTCCAACATACTTATTGGGCCCGTCTACACAGGTGTGAGCTGCTAGGTGGTGAATTGATGTGGGATGTATCGTACAATTCTGCTACAAATGGTATCAAAGCTCATGGTTCGATGGGCCCAAGAACAACTCCAAGGTGCGAGGGGAGTGCGAGGGTAAAAAAAAAATTTCGCAGGCCTCGTGGGAGAGTTCAAGTATCAACTCCAAGGTGCGAGGGGAATGCGCGAAGGTACAATTCGCAGGCCTCGTGGGTGGAGTAAATAGAGTTGAATCAGGTGGAGCACGGGATGATTTGAGTCGGGTGGAGCGGGCTTAGGAAGGCTCTAGGGAAGTTACTGAGACACGTTTAACCCGGACGTGGTGGAGTAATATTAGAGTTAAGCAAAGCTCTTGAAGGACTCAAAGGTGAAGTATTTGAATCGGGTGGAGCATGGCTCAGGCTCTACGAAATTACTGAGACACGTTTCTCTCTGGCGTGGTGGAACAGTATTAGAGTCAAGCAGGGTGAAAGGTATTAGAGTCAAGCAGGGTGAAAGGATTCAAAGAAGGTGTGCTTAATGACTAGAATACTCTAGTGTGATACTTATGATTGGTATTCAAGTGAAAGGTGGAGATTGTTGGGATATTTCACATAAATCCCACATTGGATAAATTCAAGAGTATAGATGGGTTAATAAGTATGTTAGAGCCTCAACCTAATAGGTTAACCTTTTAGGTAAGGAGGTGGTCCAGCATACTTATTGGGCCCGTCAACACAGGTGTGAGCTGCTAGGTGGTGAATTGATGTGGGATGGATCGTACAATTTCGCTACATTTTCAACACAGAGCAGGCTGCAAAACCACAAAGTCCTCAACTTTCTTTGATAAGCGGTACGTGATTTTCTAGGGTTTAAGCTTTCAACATTTTGTATATATACCCTTTGATTTCTCTCTCTTATGTTTTGGCTATGATATGATACCCCTTTTAGTTTTATTATGTTTGGTGTTGAACTGATTGATTTTAATTTGTTTGGCTGAATTTTATTTTAATTTTTTAATTTGTCTGGCTGATTTTTAATGATTTATGTTGATATGTACCCCACATATATTTGTTGAATTAGGAGTTAATATTCAGTGGGTTCACGTATGAACTTATGAGGGGAAGAAGTAAGTACCTCTTTTGGTTTGTAAAAAAAATTTGGCCGTTGCAAAATGCAAAACCCACTAGAAGATTAACTAGAAATCAACTAAGGTAGATTGATTGCAAGAAGTAAGTGTGTCTGTTTTGTTTGAATGTGTCCTCTACCAGCAAAAAGGTTATCATTAATAATATTTTAAATTGGATTACTACACCATTGTATTTTCTTATTTTGGGGGACTTTCTTAGAGAATTACTATCTTATATATTACAGTCACTACTTGGGATTATGTAATTGCAAGTGGAACTTTTGTATTATGTTCTTAGCAACTAATTCAATTTAATTTAATTTATGTCAATTCGTTAGCATTTCGTTTGAGTACTTCTATTGCCTCCATGTGAATGGAATAAGTTATGATATAGGGCTTTGTTGCTGATTTTATGTTTTCTTCGGTTGACAAAGAAAACAATACGATAGTTATGAGATTTTTTTGGATAACTGAGTCTAATATAGGACAGTGCTATGTTTTATTTTCGATCCCCCAATTTCATATTTTGCCTAATATGGGTTATGTAATTTCTACTTTCATTGTGTTTCTCATTTAGGTGTTAAGTGTTAATCAACGAAATTGAATGTGGTATTCAACGAAGTTATCGATTCCGGTCTGGTCAGTTGGGTCCTGTAATTTCAAAAATACAAACATTCCCAACAGCCTAGACAAACAGAGGAAGAGTTAAATTTTATTAGCATAGGGAATATGGGTGGTGGTGGATTAAAAAATAAAGAATTGTGGATATCCAGATAATAGCCAACCTTAGAAACACCTTTTCCAAGGTAGTCTGATTCTCCATCTCTTAGTTCCAGAGCTTCATAAATTCCTGAAAGAAGAGACATGTAAAAAGTGACAAGCCATGCTTAAACATCACAAGAACAGAGAAAGACACTGGCAAAGATGGTAAGAATAGCAAATGTAAACTTTTAGGTAGATGTCTAATGTTGTAATTTAATGTTGTAATTTAAATAAATATGTATGAGATTAGTTTTGATTCTGCAAGTTTGCCAACAAAAGTACATAAATCTTGGTCTGGTCTTTGTTCAATGGGGGGAAGAGACTCTTTCAATTTGATTTCGGGAGTATATTGCTACCGTTTTTTTTACTGTTTTATTTGATGCTTCATTGCCTCTTTCTCATATGGGTCAATACTGAACATATACTGAACCATATGTCCCTGGCATATATGAACCTGGAAGAAGAGCAGACCTTGAGACACCACTTGGTTGTGGATGGTGAAATTTATAGCTTGTGCCAAACTTGCAGTGCCCTGTTTTTACATAGTAGGAACACTCTTTTTCACCTTGTCACAAGAATTACAATTACAAACTAACTCTATGCAAAAAGGTAAAAAGAAAGAAATCTGATAGACAAAAATGAACAAAGACCAGACCAGGCGCAGTGGGTATCCATAAAAATTTAGTGTCACTACTGAGCTTGTAAGTCCACCTCCCTGTCTTGGATGGGAGATCCTGGAATGAAAAAAATTAGCATTTACCAAAATGCAGTTCTCAATTTCATTTGCTGCATAAAATGGCATCATTTCATCCACTGAACTACTAAGCAGTCACTTGGTTGATGTGGGTTCTCCTTCGTGCGAACATTATTCTATACTTAGCTATTGTTCAGTGTTCACCATTGGAATGTCATATTCTTCTAAATATTCCACCATGTTCCAACCAAGGTTTCGCTGCAAGAGCATTTGTTTATGTTTTAACTATTTCAATTTAAAATGGTTATTGGTCTCCAACAACTTTCTTCGTGTGATTGTGAGGCATGTGAAAATTTATTTTCTTTTAATATACAAAGAATTCATATTTCCCCCTCTGATTTTTACACTGGCAGGAAGATAGACCACTATCTGTCCAATTCTGTGCAAATGATCCAGATACTTTACTGGAAGCAGCTCAAAGAGTGGGACCTTATTGCGATTATGTGGACATTAATCTTGGGTAAGACATTTGTCCTTCACCCCAAGTTTTATCTTGGTTGAGATGTACTTTGTAATCGAGGATGTTTCAATCTAGGTGTCGAAAATATCCTAGATGTACATCTCATTTTTATTACTATTGCAGTATTTCCTGATATTAGTGGTTTCCCCCCTGATTTAAGATATTAATAGAAGACAAGTACTATAAATGTTGCATAAAGGTTTGTGCTGTTTATCAAGACTTGTACAGTATATATATATATATATATATATATATATATATACATATCCACTGATGCTGTCATGCTGCTCATTCACATATACATATACTATATAATTACTTCCCAGCACTTGGTTCTAAGTTGGAAATCCCCTTGAGAACTATTATTAGCTTTCATAAATTTTAAATCATCACTCCAGAAAACTTTGTTACTGAACTTTGACAAAGCAATGCCTAAATTACATAAAACACAACCACTAGCAAAAAAGGAACTCACTATATTTGAGAATAGACAATGAACAGAAGGAACTCACTAGCAAATGTGTCTCTTTTAAAATCAAGTAATCACACATTGAACAAGTATGTTTGTTCAATAAACAAATTTATTGAAACAAACATCATACAATATAAAATAAAATATAAAAAAATTATATATATTATTTAATATCGTTCACATCACAATACAATAGTTGAATACCTCAACCTCTAAAATAGGATAGTCATTTCTCTTTTTAGTAAATGAGAAGGTATATAGTATCTAAACGATTTCTAAAACATTTCAAATTTTCGTTGTACTCCTTAAATCGATAACAATCATCTTTCTCTTTAGTATATCAACTCCAATAATAAATTCTCACTGCAAATACAAACATGAATAAAAGTAAGTCATATAATCTAAACAATCATAAACATATTAATTATCCACAACAAGTTAGTTAATCATAGTTTGATTAAGATAACTCGGTAAATTGACATATGTCCTTCAACAAATTCAACATCTGTCCATCCTATTTAATGCTCATAATTGCCCTTGACAAAAATACCCTAAGTAAGTTTTCCTTCGGTTTTGTTTTGTTTTAGTTAAGTGAGAAACGACAGTGGCCGGTATAGAATAAATTCGGAATGAGATGGTATGAACATTGAATTTTGTTTTAGTGAAGTAAGTTTTGTTGGTGCATTGTTGGTCTACGTTAATCTTCTTCGGATCTCAGTTTGTGTGAATTTTTGAATCTCTTTTCTTGGTTGTCTTAGAAATCAATCTAGATAGTTATGAAAAAATTATGGATAACTATGGCTAATTGAGGACAGTTTTTATTTCTTTTCGCTAGAGCTCTGGTTGATTTTCGGTTCCCCAAATGGAAGAAATCTCTATTTTAAATTTTAAGTGATATATAACCTTTTAATTTGGGGTCATCATTTCATATTTTGCCTAATCTGGGTTATGTAATTTTTACTTTCATTGTGTTTCTCATTTAGGTGTTAATCACCTCCAATAATAAAGTTCGAGAGTGGCTAGCCTCTCTCTACGTGTCAACATTGTATTCGTCAATTGACCAAGTTAATTTCATGATAACCAGATTCACAAATTTCCATCTACCAAAAAGGTGAGAGTGACAAGTCTGCCAACAAGATGGGACATGAATGTAATTATGTAAACATATATGTATGCATAGTAACACGAAAGTTTAAGAATTCCTCTACTATTCTCAAGTATGCAGTGTTCACCATAGTTTGATACATCCAAGTCTTATCTATATTAAGATTCCTTAATTGAGCAAACCAATTAACAACCACTAAATAATTTAAGTTACAGGAAATGGAAATCTACGCCCAACTGATGTCCACAATTCAAAAGAAAAAAAATGGTCTATTCTATTTCTACTATTTTAAGCAAGCAGTAGGGTTAAAAAAAAGATTAAACCCACACAAACACAAGATTGCAATTTTTATATATAAAAATCCATTATTGATTGTTGCTAAGGTTTAATTAAAACTTTAGGGCATACATTTTATCTTACATGTCTTAGAAAGATTATAAATCAAAATTTTATTTGGAAGATCATGTGAGTTAGAGGTTCAGCTTACTTTGAAAAATCAGATTCCCCAAAACTTCTTTTAATGCGGTAGTGGTTAGTGTGACGCAGCCACCACACAACCAATTTTGAGTTGCTAAATATATATTATAAAATCCAAATAAAAACTTTCATATTTACAACTATTAAACTGTCGTTCAAAATAGAACCACACAAACTGTGAGTTTGAATACAAATATTGCACCGTACATAATACGACAATATCCAAACTCAAATTAAGTCTTTATTACAGTTATTATCACACGATTTCACAGCATAGTGAAGACTACTATGGAAATCATCTCGGACCATCACTCCATTCCCCGACTCGTCACAGCTATATTCTCGTTTCCTAAAGAGAACAATAAAAGCAAAGAGTGAGCTCAACTAGCCCAGCAAGAAATATTATTATTAAGATAATACATAATAAATTATTGTTAGCCTTCAACAGTGTTAAACTAATAAAATATAATAAACATCAAGTTTAACTGCAGCGGAACAAGCAATATCCATTAGAAGAGTCAAGTAGAGCATGATATCTATTATCTTCTATTATTTAAAAAGTTTATCATCAATTTTATCGCTGAGACTCAGCTTAATAAATAATCCACATCATCGAATCATCCCTGCACTACGTGTAAGACCCCAACTTTTTAATGAATAAAATCGAATTTTCTCTAATTATTATTGTGAATAATAAGGTGTTAATTTGATAAAATGCTTTGGTCATGGGTGAAATGAGCAAATTTTGCAAAATAAATAAGTGATTATAAAATATTTATTGTTGTCGGGAAATATTCGTTTGGTCGTGAAATATTCTTGCTGTCGGAGAATATTCGTACGACGACGCAGCCATTTGTGGGCCCCATAACGAAAAACGGTTGGATGAAGAAAACGACAAGTTTGAGTTTTTATAAATAACGGCGTAGTTGTTACCGTTAACACTGTTAGAATACCCGGTGGTTAAAATACAGTAATACGCGTGGTTGCACAGGCTAACACGGTTTTGCACATTATTTTTGAATTATTGATTCTTACGTAAGAAGACACTACTCAATAATTGTTACAGTAATTACTGTTCAATATTTTATTTTATTGATTCAATAATTACTGCGTTGATATTTTATATTATTGTTGTTTCAACAATTATCATTGCACAGTATCTCCATTATCAGATCAATAATTCATATTATTTGAATAATATTGTTAGATAGCATTATTGACAATGTCTAAGGAAGTTCTGACTAGGAAAGGGGTTTGGTCACCTAATTGCGTGCCAATAGGGAAAAATCCTTATCGAAAAGCCCCCTCTTTCCTGGGAATGACCTGGTTGTCATAATTGTGATTCTGTAATATTATTTGTGAATAATTAATTATTGATTTATATGATAACGAAATATTTATTTTATGTGGATATAAATGATGGATATATTTATTGTGGTTATAAATGAAGGAATTATTGATGAGGTGTTTTATCAGTATTTTGTCGGAATGGAGGTAATAAAAATCGTTCGTAGGTGAATTTCGGATATTTTCTTATTTGAATTTGAAAAAACTTTCTTCTACAAAGTTGTAGAGAATTTAATTTTCTATGGAATGGACATAAAATTCATATTTTTGTGATAAAAGGGCTATTTATTATGAATTATTGAAGTTTCAGAAATAAATATTTTTATTAAAAATATGGTGGGCCCCACTTTTGGTTGGTGAGAAATGAAATGTACTGAAATTTATTTTTAAAAGTGATAGGCTTGAATAGTAGCAAGTAAAACCATCAGGTAGCAGGTTAGTCTTCTATGGCGTTTTAAGCATTTTCCTATAAATAGATACTTAGGTTAGAATTGAAAATCACACCAGAAACAAGTTTTTTTTCTCTCTATATTATCGAGCGTATTTTTGTGAGTATTTAGATATTTTGAGAGTTGTTATTCAGTGCAAGTTTCTTTCGGTTTTACATCCGATATTCCGATCAGAAATACTGTTATTTTGAGGTAAGGGATGTTATTTTCTTCGTAATGATGTTATTCTTTCAATATCATTATACCAAAATATTGGTATAGATTTTATTATGGAATTTTTACCTTTTTGTGTTGGGGTTACTATTCACGTATACGACACTATTTACGAATACGACACTATTCACCGAAAAATAAAATTTTCTCCTTTTTGTCCATGATATCTATTATGGTTACTATCTTTGATTGTATCCATGTTTTGATAATTATTTTTGAATTCTGCTTCACAATTGGTTATTATGAAGTATTATTGACCTTGGATAAACTGTAATACGAATTTCTAATATTTGTCCTTTTTGTCTCACTGGATTGTTGCTAAGATTTAATTAAAACTTTAGGGCATACATTTTATCTTACATGTCTTAGAAAGATTATAAATCAAAATTTTATTTGGAATAGTATGTGAGTTAGAGGTTCAGCTTACTTTGAAAAATCAGATTCCCCAAAACTTCTTTTAATGCGGTAGTGGTTAGTGTGACGCACCCACCACACAACCAATTTTGAGTTGCCAAATATATATTATAAAATCCAAATACAAACTTTCATATTTACAACTATTAAACTGTCGTTCAAAATAGGACCACACATACTGTGAGTTTGAATACAAATATTGCACCGTACATAATACGACAATATCCAAACTCAAATTAAGTCTTCATTACAGTTATTATCACACTATTTCACAGCATAGTGAAGACTTCTATAGTAACTATTGTAACGCCCCCAAAATAGGTATACATCACCCATTCTAGTTCGCCAAATATATGGTACAGAATTCAAATACAAACTTAATTATACAACATGAGTTGAAAGTTTTTACACGAATATTGTCTCATAGACAATATCCAAACTCAAATTCAATTCTTTTTACATTTATTATCACACTATTTCCTGGAATAGTGAAGTCTACTATGGAAACCATCTCGGACCATCACTCTATTTCCCGACTCGTCCCAGCTATATTCTCATTTTCTGAAGAGAACAATGAAAGTAAAGGGTGAGCTCAACTAGCCCAGCAAGAAATATTATGACTAAGATAATGCAGAATAAATTATCGTTAGCCTTTAATAGTGTTAAACTAATAAAATATAATAAACATCAAGTTTAACTGCAGCGGAACAAGCAATCCATTAGAAGAGTCAAGTAGAGCATGATCGATATCTACTATCTTTTATGATTTAAAAAGTTTATCACCAATTTTATCGATGAGACTCAGCTTAATAAATAATCCACATCATCGAATCATCCCTGCACTACGGGTCAAGGATATCATTAGTATCACGACCACGAATTATCCATGCACTACGAGCCAAGGATATTCGTGTTTTCACCAATGGTCATGATCATGCCAACAAATGTCCATCAATGCACTATGGGCCAATGAGGATTTTTTTCACATCATTTGTAACACTACGGTCATGATTATACAGAATGATCCCTAGTCATAATCATACCAATCAACAGTCCATCTATGCACGTAAGCCAAAGATGACTTTCATAACAATATAAGCATGAGGATGATGACAATGATATAAGAATTCAATTAAATGAAAGCAAATGATAAATTTTTAATAAAAATTAATTTAATTTATCCATAATTTAAAAACGTCCAAATTGTCAACATGATACTGCTTTGTGGAATAAAATTCAAGAATAATATTATATCAAAAATGATTTGGACCGAAAAGCAACCAATTTTTATCATAAATAGTACCCCGGGTGAATAGTACTCGAGTGAATAGTACCCCATGAATAGTACCCCGGCATGAAAAACATAAAATTTATCAAGAATGCTCATAATAGTATTTTTATGAAAAGATACTGGATGAAACATAAATTTCAAGGATATTCTACTAATTTCATGGAGTATAGAAGCCAAAACTCTAACAAAATGAGTATAGAATTCGAAATCTGAAACGAAATAATATTACTTACATACTACAGAGTATGGAAGAAAATATTATTTCTTACGAATATTGAACAAAAAATAATATCCCTTACATTAAAAAGAAGAGTATTCCAACTGGTATAGCGAGGATATTCTTGAAGAAAATTTTTACTGTTTTCTACGCTCAAAGCTTCTTAAAACTCTAAAGAAATACGCTCAATATTATAGAAAAAGAATTCTCTGATTCTGGTGTGATTTTCAATTCTAACTAAGCATCCTATTTATAGGAGAATGGAAGGGGTACTGTTTAAGAAAATCATGAACGCAACAGTTAGATTTCGGACAGAAAAAAAATCACGGGCTGAATTCTTTGAATTCACGGACGCCAGATTTTTAATTAATAATATAATAATGAAATAAAACAAAACTTTATATATGTATATATATAAACACATGTTCCAAAAAATTTCCTTACCCGTGACAAAATTTTCTCTCCTGACAATTTCATTTTCAACATACGTGGGCCCCATATGTTCCCACCAACATATCACCATCACAGGTGGATCCCACCATATAATATATATACTGAATAACTTTCTACTGATTATTTTAAAAAATGAGTAAATGGGGATCCAAATAATAATCAAAATTTACAACAAATATTTCATAAAAATCTCCCCAATATTTTTAACAACATTTATGATCATTATTATAATTCGCAATATTTAATAACCAGATCGTTCCCAGGAAAGAGGGGGTTTTCCGATAAGGATATCTCCCTATTGGGGCGCAATTATGTAACCAAACCTGTGACGCCCCCAAAAATAGGTATACATCACCTATTCTGAGTCGCCAAATACATGGTACAGAATACAAATACAACCTTAAATATACAACATGAGCTGTGAGTTTTAATACAAATATTGTCTTCTAGACAGTATTCAAACTCAAAATAAGTCCTCAATACATTTATTATCACACTATTTTATAGAATAGTGAGAACTACTAATGCTATCATCTGGACCGTCACTCCGTTTCTCGACTAGTCCCTGCTACGTTCTCATTTCCTGAAGAGAACAATGAAAGTAAAAGGGTGAGCTCAACTAGCCTAGTAAGAAATATTATGACTAAGATAATGCAGAATAAATTATCATTAGCCTTCAACAGTGTTAAACTGATAAAATATAACAAACATCAAGTTTAACTGCAGCGGAACAAGCAATCCATTAGAAGAGCCAAGTAGAGAATAAAATACTATCTTCTATGATTTAAAAGGTTTTTCACTACTTTTATCGCTGAGACTCAGCTTAATAAATAATCCACATCATCCATGCACTACGGCTAAGGGTATTCATTAGTATCACGACCACAAATTATTCCTGTACTACGGGCCAAGGATATTCGTGTATTCATCAATGGTCATGATCATGCCAACAACTGTCCATCAATGCACTACAGGCTAATGAAGACTTTTGCCACATCATTTGTAACATTACGGTCATGATTATACCGAATAATCCCTGGTCATAATCATACTAAGTTCATCTATGCACTACAGGCCACAGATGACTTTCAACAGAATATAAACATGAGGATGATGACAATGATATAAGAATTCAATAAAACAAGTTCAAGGATAAATTTTTAAAGATTTATAATTTAATTTATCCAGAAATCAATAACGTCTAAATTGTCAACATGATACTGTTTTGTGGAGTAAAATTCAAGAATGCTCAGAAGAATATTTCCATAAAAAAATACTTGATGAAGCGCAAATATCAAGGATATTCCACTAATATCATGGAGTATAGAAGCCAAAACTTTAATAAACTGAGTATAATAGAATATATGAAACCACAAATAGATTTTTGCCGTCATGCGGTAATCCACGTAGACCGCACAGACATGCGATAGACCGCACAGGCAGATTATTCTAACAGAATAATAAAGAATAGAACCAGGTCATACGTAATCTGCACAGAAAGGATGTTCTAACAGAATAATAAAGAATGGAACCAGGTCATGCGTAATCCGCACAGACAGGATGTTCCAACAGAATAATAAAGAATGGAACCAGGTCATGCGTAATCCACACAGACAGGATGTTCCAACAGAATAATAAAGAATGGAATAACAACCCTTACGAGTATTGAAAGAAAATAACTTTTTTCATGAATACGAAAGAATAATACCACTTACCTTAGAAAGAAGAGTATTCCGACTGGTAGGGCGAATTGAAGAAAACTTATACTATTTTTTTAGGCTCAAAGCTTTTTAAAACTCTAAAGAAATACGCTCAAGACTATAGAAGAAGAATTCTCTGAATTTCTGGTGTGTTTTCAATTCTAACTAAGCATCCTATTTATAAGAGAATGGAAGGGGTACTGTTTAGAAATTAATCACGGACGAAACAGAAAGAAATCAGACGAATCACTCATGGCTGAATTCATACGCCAAATTATCAAATAAAACCAAAATTTTAATATATTATATATATATAACACATGGTTTTAACAAAAAAAACCTCCTACCCGTGAATAACTTTTGCAAGATTCCTCCCAACAATTCAATTTTCAACACCCGTGGGCCCCACGTGTTCCCCTCCCACCAACATCTCATAATCACATGTGGGTCCCATTATATATATACTAAACAACTTTCTACCGATTATTTTTTTAAAAAAATGGTAAATGGGGGTCCATAAAATAAGCAAGACTTCATAAAAATCACCTTAATAATTTTAACAATATTTATCACCATTATTATAATTCACAATATTAATCGACCAGATCATTTTCAGGAAAGAGGGGGCTTTCCAATAAGGATTTTTCCCTATTGGCGGGCAATTAGGTGACCAAACCTCTCCTTGATAGAACTTCTAGACATCGTTAATATTGTAAATAATAATATTAATAACTTCGTCGTCTCAATTATTGATTTAATAATATATAAAATATTGACAATAATTGAATCAAATAACGTGAGATACTACGCAGCAATTACTGTAGCAATAATTGAACAAAACTGAGTGACTTCTCACGTTGGCTTGAACTGTTAAAAGATTATGATCATACCATTTAATACCATCCTGGAAAAGCGAACGTGGTAGCTGACGCATTGAGTAGAAGATCATATGCGGGTACGAGTGCGATATTGTCAACGCATCGTGTGACTTGCAAAGGATGGAGATAGAGTTAAAGACTTCATGGACCCATGTGATGATGGCGAATATACGAGTAGAACCGACTTTAATCGATAAAGTTAAAGCTGCTCAAACTACAGATCTGGAGCTGATGCATATGAGGAAGAAAGTGCAAGAAGGTGCTATTTCGGAAGCAAGAATCAATGAAGAAGGAATACTTCGAGTCAACTCTAGACTTTGTGTTCCTAACGATTCTGACTTAAAGTATAAAATCATGATGGAGGCGCACAACACACCATTTGCAATCCATCCTGGGAGTACCAAAATATATCGTGATCTTTGACATACATTTTGGTGGAGCAATATGAAGATAGAAATCGCGGAGTTTATCTCAAGGTGTCTAACTTGTCAACGAGTCAAAGCGGAACATCAAGTACCAAAAGGTCTATTGCAACCACTTGAAATTTCAGAATGGAAGTGGGAGCACATTACCATGGATTTCATTATCGGTCTTCCCACGGTTTCTCAAGGCATAGATGCGATTTGGGTCATTGTTGATAGATTGACCAAGTCGGCTCATTTCTTACCTATACGAGAAACTTATACACTTGAACGTCTTGCTCGTATGTACATAAATGAGATTGTAAGACTGCATGGTATGCCAGTATCCATAGTTTCTGATCGAAACCCAAGATTCACTTCACGATTTTGGGTTAGTTTGCAGAAAGCTATAGACACGAATTTACGATTTAGCTCGGCATATCATCCTCAGACGGACGGGCAGTCGGAGAGGACTATTCAAACTCTTAAAGATCTATTAAGACTCTGTGTCCTTGACTTCAAGAGAAGTTGGGACAAGTTCTTACCATTGGTGGAGTTTTCCTACAACAACAGTTATCAAGCAAGTATTGGCATGGCTCCATTCGAAGCGTTGTATGGAAGAAAGTGTCGTTCTCCAGTATGCTGGGATGAGGTGGGTGAAGCAACGTTGTTGGGACCGGAGTTGGTACGTATGACTACGGAAAAGATTCAAACGATCCAACAACGTATAAAAACCTCACAAGATCGACAAAAGAGTTATGTTGATCTTCATCGAAAGGACGTAGAATTCGATATTGGAGATCATGTGTTGTTACGTGTTGCTCCATGGAAAGGAGTTACGAGATTTGAAAAGAGAGAAAAGCTTAATCCTCGATTCATTGGCCCATTTTTAATCCTCGATCGAGTAGGAACTGTGGCCTACAGACTCGCTTTACCGCCAAGTATGTCTCGTGTTCATAACGTTTTTCACATATCTATGTTACGTAAATATGTGAAAGACCCGCACCACATTATTGAGTTAGAACCGAACGAAATAGCGGAAGATTTAATATATGAAGAGGTTCTTATTAAAATCTTGGATAAGAAGGAACATGTTCTACGTTCCAAGGTTATACCTCAAGTCAAAGTTTTGTGGAGGAACTACGATGTTGAGGAAATGACCTGGGAGTTAGAATCTGAGATGAAATCAAGGTATCCGTACCTCTTCGACATACCAGGTACGTACCCTAATTTCGAGGGCGAAATTTCATAAGAAGAGGAGATTGTAAGACCCCAACTTTTATGAATAAAGATGATTTTTCTATAAATATTATTTTTGAATATTATGGAATGAATTTGATATAATATTATAGTTGTGGGTAATATTTATAAATTTTGCAAAGTACGCAAGTTGTTATATAATATTCGATTGGTCGGAGAATATTCATTTTAACAGGGAATATTCATACAACGGCACAATTATTGGTGGACCCGACAACGAAATTATTGTTGGATTGAGAAAACGAATAAAATACTTTATGAAAATAACGGCGGAAGTTTTACCGTTAACTGTTGAAACACCCAGTATTAAAAGTACAGTAATGCGCGTGGTTGCATAGTAGTACACGGTATTGATTATTGATGCTTACGTGAGAAGTCACTCAGTTTTGTTCAATTATTGCTACAGTAATTGCTGCATAGTATCTCACGTTATTTGATTCAATTATTCTCAATATTTTATATATTATTAAATCAATAATTGAGACGACGAAGTTATTAATATTATTATTTGTAATATTAACGATGTCTAGAAGTTCTGTCAAGGAGAGGTTTGGTCACCTAATTACGCGCTAATAGGGAGAAATTCTTATTAGAAATCCCCCTCTTTCCTGGAAACGACCTGGTCGATTAATATTGTGAATTATAATAAAGGTGATAAATGTTGTTAAAATTATTAAGGTGATTTTTATGAAGTCTTGCTTATTTTATGGACCCCCATTTACCCATTTTTTTAAAAAAATAATCGGTAGAAAGTTGTTTAGTATATATATAATGGGACCCACATGTGATTATGAGATGTTGGTGGGAGGGGAACACGTGGGGCCCACGGGTGTTGAAAATTGAATTGTTGGGAGG
This sequence comes from Panax notoginseng, assembly GCA_016801055.1. Classification (NCBI taxonomy): domain Eukaryota; kingdom Viridiplantae; phylum Streptophyta; class Magnoliopsida; order Apiales; family Araliaceae; genus Panax; species Panax notoginseng. The sequence continues at coordinate 12,663,378 of CM029023.1, read as the reverse complement.
AATCTTGCAAAAGTTATTCACGGGTGGAAGGTTTTTTTTGTTAAAACCATGTGTTATATATATAAATATATTAAAATTTTGGTTTTATTTGATAATTTGGCGTATGAATTCAGCCATGAGTGATTCGTCTGATTTCTTTCTGTTTCGTCCATGATTAATTTCTAAACAGTACCCCTTTCATTCTCTTATAAATAGGATGCTTAGTTAGAATTGAAAACACACCAGAAATTCAGAGAATTCTTCTTCTATAGTCTTGAGCGTATTTCTTTAGAGTTTTAAGAAGCTTTGAGCGTAAAAAATAGTATAAGTTTTTTTCAAGAATAGCATCGCCCTACCAGTCGGAATACTCTTCTTTCTAAGGTAAGGGGTATTATTCTTTCGTATTCATGAAGAAAGTTATTTTCTTTCAATACTCGTAAGGGTTGTTATTCCATTCTTTATTATTCTGTTGGAACATCCTGTCTGTGCGAATTACGCATGACCTGGTTCTATTCTTTATTATTCTGTTGGAACATCCTTTCTGTGCAGATTACGCATGACATGGTTCCATTCTTTATTATTCTATTGGAATAACCTGCCTGTGTGGTCTATCGCATTCCTGGTGAATTCTGTTGTTATTCCATTTTTTATTATTCTGTTGGAATAATCTGTCTACGTGGATTACCGCATGGCGGCAAAAATCCATTTGTGGTTTCATATATTTTATTATACTCAGTTAATTAAAGTTTTGGCTTCTATACTCCATGAAATTAGTGGAATATCCTTAATATTTGCGCTTCATCCAGTATCTTTTCATGAAAATATTCTTCTGAGCATTCTTGAATTTTACTCCACAAAACAATATCATGTTGACAATTTGGACGTTATTGATTTCTGGATAAATTAAATTATAAATCTTTAAAAATTTATCCTTGAACTTATTTTATTGAATTTTTATATCATTGTCATCATCCTCATGTTTATATTCTGTTGAAAGTCATCTGTGGCCTGTAGTGCATAGATGGACTTGGTATGATTATGATCAGGGATTATTCGGTATAATCATGACCGTAATGTTACAAATGATGCGGTAAAAGTCCTAATTGGCCCGTAGTGCATTGATGGACAGTTGTTGGCATGATCATGGCCATTGATGAATACACAAATATCCTTGGCCCGTAGTGCAAGAATAATTTGTGGTCGTGATACTAATGAATATCCTTGGCCGTAGTGCAGGGATGATGTGGATTACTTATTAAGCTGAGTCTCAGCGATAAAAGTAATGAAAAACCTTTTAAATCATAGAAGATAGTAGATTTTATTCTCTACTTGACTCTTCTAATGGATTGCTTGTTCCGCTGCAATTAAACTTGATGTTTTTTATATTTTATCAGTTTAACACTGTTGAAGGCTAATGATAATTTATTCTGCATTATCTTAGTTATAATATTTCTTACTGGGCTAGTTGAGCTCACCCTTTTGCTTCTATTGTTCTCTTCAGGAAATGAAAACGTAGCAGGGACTAGTCGGGGAACGGAATGACGGTTCAGATGATAGCATTAGTAGTCCTCACTATTCTATGAAATAGTGTGATAATAAATGTGTTGAGGACTTATTTTGAGTTTGAATACTGTATAGAAGACAATATTTGTATTAAAACTAACAGCTCATGTTGTATATTTAAGGTTGTATTTGTATTCTGTACCATGTATTTGACGACTCAGAATAGGTGATGTATACCTATTTTTAGGGGCGTCACAAAAATCGTGTGCTACAACGCGTATTACTGTACTTTTATCACTAGATATTTTAACATTTTTAACGTTAAAAGTTGTCGTTATTTTTATAAAAAGGTTATTTCTGTTACTTTCTATATCCGACAGTTATTCTGTTATGGGGTCCACCAATAATTACGTCGTCGTACGAATATTCCCCAACAAAAAGAATATTTCTCGACCAAACGAATATTACCCGACAAAACGAATATTTTATGACAACTTACCTATTTTGTAAAATTTGCCCATATCACACATAACTATAACATTTATTAAATTATCACCTTATTATTTAGAATACTATTCAGAGAAAATTAAATTTTTATTAATAAAAAATTGGGGTCTTACAGTTAGCGTTTTATTTAATGAAAAAATGGTAATTGCAGTTGAATTATAATATTCGAATAAGATTGTAGTTTATAAGTTTAAAAATTTGTTTAGTATTTTATTGGCTAAAGGTTCAAAAATGCCTCTGATATTTTTTCCGAATTCCCACTTTCACCCTGAATTTTTTTTTCAAAAGTACCCTCGTTGTAAAACGTAACTCAACTATGCCCCTCCTGTTAAAAAAATTCCAGGTGGACAAAAAGGTGTTAGTGGAGAAACTTTTCTCTCTCTCTTCTCCTTTTCTCTCTCTCCTTTCTTCTTCCTCTGTTCCAAAAATAACAAAACTGAAATGCATTAATCATAACAATTTAGTGAAGATCATGAAGTAATCCAACACTCGAATCCGCTAAGCTAAAAACATGATGACTGTAGTTGGTGTAGTATATGAAATTTGGCCTGCATCTTGTAAAATCTGATGCCAAAACTCAAATCCTAATATTCCCCTGTGCACAAAACTTGAAAGCTTCTGCTGCTTTTTTCCTTTCTTTCCTCCGATCCTGCCTGGCTCTGGAGGCATGCTTACCGGTAAACATTCTCGAATGCATCTCCATATAGATTTTGATATATTTTGTCTTGTTGGGTGGTATTCCATACTCTTCCATGCAAGCCGCAATCTCCAATGCTTTCTTAAAGAAAGCAGCCCTCAGGCAGATATCAGCCAGAGTATCTAACAGCCCTTCATCTGGATGCAATGGTGGGAGATCAGAAGAAGAATTAGAAATTCCATTTTCCAATCCACATCTCTCCGTTACTTCATTCCATAGCGAAAGTGCTTCTCCTTTTTTCCTAGCCAATGCAATACCATTTGCAAGACTGCCATATGTAACCAAGTTGGGGTGGAATCCATTCTCCCTCATCCTCTCAACTATCTTCTTTGCATCTTCAAGCAATCCCAGTCTAGAATACCCTTCCACCAACATATTCCAAGAAACCAAATCAACCTTCACTTATGGATCATTGAGCATCTCATAAAAAACCTTGTATGCTAGCTTTGGCTGACCCGACAAGGCAAACGTTTTCATCAAGGTGGTGTAGCTTATCTTGCTGGGCGCAATCCTTCTTGTTCGCATCTCATTGAAATAGGCAAGAGCCCCTGTACTATCATCAACCAGTATACACCCATCAATTAAAGTATTATACGAAGAATAATGCTAGAGACACAAACTATTTTACAAATATTTTATAAATTGCTGGTGTGACATACTCCACCTCAACATATTGTGTGGGGCCGAAGACTACATTGAAACAATTTGTTGATCAATACGCTAAGGTGGAGTATGCACATCAGCAGTTTGTAAAATAGTTTGTGTCTGTAGCATTACTCGTATATGAAACCACATCAGGCTCAAGTCCTGCATATCAGACATCTCACGAATCAACTTTTTTGCCTTCTATATCTGCAATTGATGGCAATACCCTATGAGGAGAATATCGTAAGTGATCCGATTCACAGATACATCAATCCTGGTCATCTCAGCTAGCACCTGCCTTGCCTTGTTCATTGACCCAACCTTAACAAGTGCAGAAATAACAGTTGTCTATGTAACATGATCAGGGTGGGTACCACTATCTTCTTGATGTCGCATTGCTTCTAGCATTTTCATGGTGTCAGTAACACGACCTTCTTTCATATAGCCCTTCTTTAAGGTTGTGTACATTCTCGAATCTTGAGTATATAGTTTTTGCAACATAGGTGGCTCATAATCACTTGAGCAAATCGAATTTGGAAGTAATTTATCAAATACATCACTCATTTTTGGCCTGTTGATTCAAAACTCAAATCCTAATTAGGCCTACATCCTATAAAATCTGATGCCAAAACTCAAACTCGAGCAAGTTTCTTGAGAGAAATGCCCAATCTACTGTTATTCCCATGTGCACAAAAGTAACAAATTTCAAATTAAGGTTCTAACAACACGAAAAAAACTTAATTTCAACAAAATCTCAAATGAAGAATTCAATAAAAGGACCTTCAAAGACGAAAGTTGGGCTTCAAGAGACTCGAATGCATCGCGAATGTTGAAAAACTTCTCATCTACTTCTTCTGCTTCAGTATCTACTGTATTAGAGCAAAAAAAATGGGGATTTTCTTCACTTCTTCTGTCTTCTTTTTTTGCATTGAGTTATGTTGAGGATTTTTGGATGCAATTAGTGATTTTGGAGCGGAGATCCGAAACTCGAGCCAAGATCAAGGGAAAGAAAATCGGATGCAATTGGTGATTTCAGTTATGTTATTTTTAGAACAGAGGAAGAAGAAAGGAGATAGAGAAAAGATGGAGAAGAAAGGGAGAGAAAAGAAAGAGAAGAAAGAGAAAAGAATAAAAAGTAATAATTAAATTTATTTTTACCAAGTGTCAATAGTTTAGCACATCTTTTTGTTTAGTTGGATTTTTTTTAACGGTAGGGGTATAATTGATCTTAAATTTGTAACGTTAAGGATACTTTTGGAAAAAAAAGTTCAGGATGGAAGTGGGATTTCATTTTATTTAATGAAAAATGGTGATTGCTATGATATGATATTGAATCAATGTATCTTTTTATTAATTTTCTTTTAAGTAATTTTTATATTTTATTTTAACTTATAAGTCATTATCAACCTAACACATTCACAACTTATTTTAACTTAATTTTTGATTTATAAATCAAACTGGTGGCAAAGAATTTTATTTATAAGTCACAGCTTAAAAAGACATATGTCAACTTAAATTTTAATTTTAAGTCATTTTAAAATAAATCGTTGCGGAACGAGCTTGAGTTCCAATATATATATATATAGTCCGGATCTTAAGATCACCCCTTATCCAACTCACTTGAGTTCACTCCCCTTTAGCGACGGACCCGGCGACGGTTCGGTCACAACCATCGTCTATACTTTTAGCGACACTATATGTTGTCCGTCGCTAAAAGTATAGGCGACGGTTGTATGACCGAACCGTCGCCGGGTCCGTCGCTAAAGGGGAGGTGAGCTCGGGTGAGTTGGATAATGGGTGAGCTTAATATCCGGACTATATATATATATATATATATTAAACTGATAAAATACAATAAACATCAAGTTTAATTGCAGCGGAATAAGTAACCCATTAGAAGAGTCAAGTAGAGCATGATATCTTATCTTCTATGATTTAAAATGGACTATTAATTGATATAATTATGACCAGGGATTATTCGGTATAATCATGACCGTAATGTTACAAATGATGTGGTAAAAGTCCTCATTGGCCCGTAATGTATATATATATATATATATATATATATATATATATATATATATATATATATAGGGTCCGGTTCTTGTAAGGGCTCCTTTACTTTGTTAAAATGCGGACTTTTTTTTTTGTTTTTTTTTAAAACAACTAAAAAAAAAGTTTAATATTTTATGGAACTGAAATTTTTTCATAATACATTGTTTTAGATGTGATTTGGATACATATAACAAAACAGGTCTGTACAGTCTGTGTAGACTGTACCACTATTTTTTGGTATAGGTATTCAAATCACGCCCAAAACATTATATTATGAAAAAATATCAGTTCCATAAAATATTAAATATTCTTTTAGTTGTTTTTTTAAAAAAAAGGTCCGCATTTTAACAAAGTAAGAGAGCCCTCACCTGATCGGTTCTGTATATATATATATATATATATATATATATATATATATATATATATATATATATATATATATATATATAGTCCGGATCTTAAGCTCACCTCTTATCCAACTCACCCGAGCTCATCCCCTTTAGCAACGGACCCGACGATGGTTCGGTCATACAGTTAAAAGTATAAACGACGGACAACATATAGCGTTGCTAAAAGTATAGACGACGGTTGTATGACCGAACCGTCGCCGGGTCCGTCGCTAAAGGAGGGGTGAGCTCGAGTGAGTTGAATAAGGGGTGAGCATAAGATCCGGACCGTATATATATATATATATATATATATATATATATATATATATATAGGGAGAGGATCAAGAGTAGAACTCTTAAGTAGTAGAACTCCCTTAAATAATAGAATTGTATCAAAATGACGTAGTTTTGATAAGACGCGGTGACATTTTTATAAATACGCGGTGGCATGATATTTACAAAAATGCCACCGCGTCTTATCAAAACTATGTCGTTTTGATACAATTCTATTATTTAAGGGAGTTCTACTACTTAAGAGTTCTACTCTTGATCCTTTCTGTATATATATATATATATATATATATATATATATATATATATATATATAGAGAGAGAGAGAGAGAGAGAGAGAGAGAGAGAGTGAAATCCTTACGAGAAACGATCAAATATCCTTCAAATTAGAAGCATGTGGGAGGTTTAGGAAGAAGAAAATGCGCGGAAATAAAATTAAATTAAGATATTTTTGAACTCAAAGTTGATTTAATTTATTTACTTATACGCAATATAATTGTGAAAATTGTAATATACCTTTAAAATATTATTATTTATTTATTTTTAAAAATAATTAAATTAAGTGAATCACAACAATTTTTAAATGAATAATATCTCAAATTAATTTTAATAATTAATGTTGATCTTATATTTTAAAATGAAAAGAATATTTAAAGTTTTAAATATTTTTATTTTTATTTTGAAGAGAATAGTAATGGAGACCAGCACCTTAATTCGCCTTCAACTTATATTTAAAATTAATGAGTGTTTCTAAATTAGTTGAAGGGCTATTTCAAAGAAACTGATTGACAAATGTTTTATTGTAAACAGTTGGGCAAAGACTAATTGTGACGTATTTTTCTCTTTTCTTTTTTCTCTCTAGACAGAAACACTGGCTTTCAAAGTTCAAACTTAGAATTGGGGAGGGTTTGTTTTCTCTTATGAGAGACACTTGCATATAAGGTAACACGCCGACGACCCGACGGGTTGTTAATTTTTCTTTTTCTTTTTCTTTCTCTTCTTCTTGTTAAGTTTAAAAATTAATAAATTTTTCAAGAGTAACTAAAGTTTTGAGACATCCAGATCCAAAACAGGACCTAGGAATTAGGATGTAGCATTATTGTTATTTGGTTCCAAGTCCTAACATGTGCATGCAACTTTACACCTGCACCATGGCCCGGGTTCGACTCACGGCAAACGCATATTTCCTTTCTTTACCAAGGACATTGGTAGTTGTCGGTTTGTGTTTGTGAGAAGATCAGCGAACCAGGTAGCGTATGTTCTTGCACGGGCAGTCGGTTCTAAGTCTCTTTTTTTTGTTGATGTGTTGACATCTGATTTATGTTAATGAAATATAACCTTTTCAAAAAAAAAATATTTTAAGCTGACATTTATTATTTTGATAACATCATTTTTGTGCTGATACGCAGGCGGAGAGATCACCCTCTCTCATGCCCAATATAGTGCTGACACGCAGGCGAAAAAATCACCCTCCCGCTTTTGTGTTAACACTGTATTGGACATGAAGTAAACTTACTCTAAAGTTCACTTCATGCTAACCGGATCCGTTGAAAATTATATAAGAAAGAATAAAAATGTACGAGCAGTCGGTTCTAAGTCTGATCAGGAGGTTTGGGGGGTTAATCTCCTCCATCTTTTTTTTGTTGATGTGTTGGCCTCTGATCTATGTTAATGAAATATAACCTTTTCAAAAAAAAAAAATTAAGCTGACATTTATTATTTTGATAACATCATTTTTGTTCAGATATCGGTTGTCTTGAACTACATTTAGTTCTAATGCTCTCTCGCACTTTGTAGATACTATACTACCTTCAAACTATTGCAATTATATAAACTTTAAAAATATATGGTAAAGACATACATAGAATCACAAGCACTGCTGAGCAGAGTTGAAAATAAGAGTGATTAGCATGAAGTGAAGTTCATGCCCAATATAGTGTTGACACACACGCGAAGAGATCACCCTCCCTCATGCCCAATATAGTGTTGACACACACGCGAAGAGATCACCCTCCCTCATGCCCAATATAGTGCTGACATGCAGGCGTTAAGATCACCTTCCCACCTTTGTGTTAGCACTGTATTAGGCATGAAGTAAACTTACCCTGAAGTTCACTTCATGCTATCCGGATCCGTTGAAAATTATATAAGAAAAATAAAAATGTAGAGACAACTTTTGCCTTTGCCTTGCATTCAAACAAAAGTTGAAAAAAGTTGAACTAAATAAACTGCAAAAAAATATGGAAAGAAAAAGGAGTTGATTTCTAAACAGCAGGTCTAGCCTAGTTGGTAAATCCCTTACTTATGCTTCAATAGGGGACTTGATTTTTTTCTTCATCTCTAAATGTTGTATCAAAATTACTAATTCTGGGTAGGATTTGAAGAGCTCGGCGGCCGCTTTCGTAAACCAGCTTCTACTGATCTCTCAGGCTCTTTCACTGCTCCTTTCAACTTGTTTAGAGCTGCAGTAGGAACTGAATTTACAGAAACTAATAGCCTTCTTGATTGACTTCTTTCCCTTGGAAGAGTACTCTGTCTTTCATGATGGAAAGATATTACAGAGCACATAATTATGATATGTAAGAAAATCAAGACAAAAAGAACAACAAATGCTTTGAAAGTGTATCCCATAGTCTGTTTTTTTTGGGCTTATGAAATGGAGGTATCTAATTGAGAAAGTTGAAGCTTCATTTCATATGGAGATCTCTTTTAAAGCAAGGCAAAACATGGTTACTAGTGCTTAAGCCTGACAAAACATGTGGAAATGTACACTGTACAGTACATATATTATACTAGTATATAAAACAGTGTAAAGTGCAGTGTGATATCAAGTCAACATAGTCAAATTAAGCATCTTTACACTTAAAACCAGTTCATTGTAAACAATTATCTATTCTTGCTTTCCTTCTTTTTTTATGATGGGGAATTAACCCAACTACACATATATGGCACTGAATTCATAGATACACTAGGAACTTTTGATACTATTATTGGTAACTCCTGATCCAACATTAATTTTTTTTTTTTTTGCTACATTGACACATACACCCTCCTTGCTGCCACCAAGGAGGCGAGCCATACTGCTGGGCCAAATACCATACGGTTTTCAAACCAAACATTGATTATGTTCTCGGAGCAGATAGCTGATAAGATATCTGATATAATTTTGTATTTTCAAGGTGAATTAAGGTTTCTTATACTTTAGTGTATGATGAGGGATCCTGCACTGTACATTATTCTGAGATAGTGAAGTTAATTGCAGTCAATTGTAAATGCAATCCAAACTCAAGTGAATCACCTAAATTTTGTGTCTGGTCATTTTTTTAATTTTGTGCTGTTATTATTTTTGTTGCATGGTTAATTTCTAACAGGGACATGTAGTCTTCCTATCCTCATGATTTCCTTGCAAATAGATTATAGCTTAGAAAGTTGAGACAAAATCACCAAAATTCTATCCTTTTTTATCACATTAGCAGGTTGGAACTAGGAAGGAGCTCATCATGTGATGCTGATTTGACAATAATAGTTTCCTAACTCCTATGCAATCTTCAAATATTAATGAACATGTCTCATGTGACTTATCACATGATACCACATCAGTCTTCTTCTTTTTGTGTCCTTCCTTGCATTATTAAATCTCCTGAGTTGATTCAATTTAGCATCTCTAATAAGTGCAAAAAAAAAACAGCTAAACTTAGCTGTGTAGAATAAGTAGAAATAGTTACCACCACATTCTTCATAATATCTTTTAAATTTTAATTTTTCACATAAATATATGACATATCCACCTTGTTCTTCTCAAGTGGATAATGAATGGACCCCACATTTATATGAGAATAATCATTTAAAAATATTATATTTTTTTTATCGGGAAATGTCAGTTTTTTACTCTATTTTAACCTCCGAAACTAGCTCAATAGTTAGTAGTTCTTCACATTGGAAGTTTACAGTTAACGAATCCAATATAACGTGTGATTAAATCAATTCTCGTCAGCAAAAACTAATCCTTTGTTTTTTCTAAACGTAGTGAGGTAATTTTTCATATCTTCAACTCAAGTAAGGCCTTGATGCTTCGCTATCTACACAATATATCAAAGGGTTTATCACCTCCACTAAACCATGCTGGCTTGTCAGCTATATTATATCTCCTTTCAGAATCAGGTTTATACCTCAACATGGTTTTCCCTATGCAGCCGCTTGTTTTTCTCATATTCAAAGATGGCTCCAAATAGTGGCTCCATATGGAACGTGGGGCATTTTAAATCTGTGATTGCTTGCAGACATTAGCAAAGAATATTAGAACTTTTATTCCACTAAGGGTATGTTGGCTTCTCAGCGTTTACAGCTTCTGAAGCGACGGCGTTTAGTGTGTTTGGATCTCAAAATGCACAACACCAATTTTGGTGTGTTGTTTTTGATCCCCCAAACGCTGCATTTGTGAGTTAAATAAGTTGCATTTGAAATAAGTTATTTGTAAGACAACCAAGACTCGAATGTATATTTTCAATAGATTTCAATCTGTAATGAATAAATTTAGTACCAAGTTAAGCTTCTGGCACCACGGGGAGAGGAATACAATCCTTGAGGTTGAAAAGGGAATGAATAATTGAACTGAATCTTAAGATACCCTGGAGAATAGAGATGATAATGTGCTTTTAGTAACATTCCTCTGATGAAAATTTTCTACAAAAAAAGGGAATTAAAGAGCAAAATACTAAAAGAATTGCAGTCCTTTGGCACAAATTGCCATAAGCATAATCAGTTTTGTTGGTAATCCAACGATGCTACATCGTCTTTCCAAACAATACTTTCAAAATCAAATACTTGCGCAAAAGAAGAAATTAACTGCTCCTGAATCACTTCTTCAGCAGGAAGTTCAACGTTTGTTTCTCTTCTCAAAGACGTAACTTCTTTATCCGCAATTCCACAAGGCACAATATGCTTAAAGTAGTTTAAATCAGGATTAACGTTAAATGCCAAACCATGAGAGCTAATGCCCGATGAAATTCGAACCCCAATTGCACCAATCTTTCTCTCCCCAACCCAAACCCCGGTCTCACATGCTCCTCCAGGACGAGCCTTCACACCATATAGAGATGCCAAATTAATCATAGTTAACTCAAGTTTCTCTACGTACTTTCTAGCACCAAGCCCAATATCTCGCAAAGAAATAATGGGATATAAGATGGCTTGGCGGGGACCATGAAATGTAATATCCCCTCCCCTTTGCGTATAGTGAAGTTCGGCACCCATAATTTTTAGTTCATCCTCGGGAACTAATAAGTTATGATCAGTTCGGCGTTTGCCAAGGGTATATGTAGGTGGATGTTGTAGGGACAACAGAGTATCAGAAATCTTACAGGTTTTTCTGTCAGAGGCCAGCTTCTCCTGCAGCTTAAGTGCATCCAAGTAGTTCACAGTGCCAATTCTCCAAACCTCAAGTCTTCGAGGAACTCTCATTTTCTGCAAATAAATAGAGTAATCATATGATGCTATATTGAATGAAAGAGAGATTAACAAGAATGAAATAAAACAAAAGCAGTACAGGTTGTTTGAGCTCGCCTATCTTCAGAACAAACAACTCAATCACCGCATTTTTGTTGGAGCTACTCCTGGTCTACTTCAAGTCTTTGGCAATCTCGTTTAGATCATACTTCTTTCGATCAGTCGCATCATTTAATTTCTAATGGTCAATTAGGCTACGTCAAAGATGAAAACTTTGATTATTTGCCTTGCAACTTCATGACTTTTTAAACTCTATTGCATTCCTTATGGTCAACAAAATTAAAGGGCCAGCTCGGGGATGACTAATTTTAAAATGATTTATAAGTTAAAATTTAAAATGACTTGTAAGTCATATTAAATGGTAACTTATAAACAAAAGTGTTTGACACCCTTTTGACTTAGAAGTTTAAAATAAAATGTGAAGGTGTTTGGCTAAAATGAATTATAAGTTAAAATAAGATGTAAAGACTTAAAATAAGTGCAAAATAGTCTTTACATTTGGTCAAACTTACTTATTTTAAAATGACTTATAAGTCATTTTTTAATAAGTCAAAATTTGTTACTTATAAAAAATGACTTATAAGTCAAAAAATAAGTCACCCAAACACTTTTAACAGTAAAACATAACTTATAAGTTGGTTTGACAAACTTATAAGTTGGTGCCAAACAAACTTACCCAAAAACAAAAAAAAAACCATCTTCACAATTATCCAAAACACAATTGGAAAATCCCCTTTCTTCCACCAGCCCTATTTTTCAATTTCGAATTTGTTGAAATCAGTTTTTTACTCAAGGGCTTATCATCAGTTTATTGGCAAGTATAAGACCATTGCATTACTGGGTAATGATTATATAACACAACATCAAAATTAAACGCAGAGAATGCTTCTGGGTAACAATTTTATATACATCTACTGTATGAAACAAGGACAGTAAATATTTCCAAAACAAATTGGAAAAAAAAGTAGAATCTTCTGAGGAAATTTTAACTGCAGTCACAAACAAATTAAAATTAAAATGTACTTAAATATATTAACTAAATTTAGTTAAATATATTAACTAAATTAAAATGTACCCTCGATATTCCTAAATTTTTTGTTGAAAGATTGTACAAATAAGACTGAATCATGGAATGCGATTTTCAGCCAGATAGGGACTACTAAAAATTGGTGACCTGCTGGTCCAACAGGCGGCGCCACATCTTGAGTTCCTTTCTCTTGCCACCATCTTCATCTCTCATCTCAAAAATACACAACAAACATATGTTAAAAGTTCCTGTAAGGCTACTTTGATCATCTTGTACTTTTTGGTGAAGCTTTAAAAAGTCCCAGAAAGCATCTTGTCATTCAACATATGGTGTTTTCTGGTGAAGGTGTAATTTGGTATAACAAAGTTGGGATACATCCTTTTATATTAAGATTTCAAACAAAGCAAGATTGGATGGTTAGTGATTGTTCAGATGGTTATCTTAAAATCTGTCACAAAGCACAGATTTATACAAGGTTGTTGAGATTGCCTTTTCATTTACTTGTTCACTTTTTGTATTTATGCTGGAGATTTAATACCACAAGACCTCTCCATAAAGAGAGTCTTTAAACTCCCATCTCTCCAAACGTGAGTCTTCGGTGGAGCACCATAACTACATTTTCTTTTTTCTCTCTTTTTTTTTTGGGGGTGGGAGTGGGGGAATTAATGGAATGCCAAGGCCAAAAAATATAACATGTTTATGAACACCTACACGGTTAGTATTCTGTCCAATTCCTTTGATACTAAGTTTTTTATTAGATGAAAAAGAAAAGAAAATGTACATAAACCACTTTTCTTACCAAACATTTTTGTAACGAATTTAAACAAGTTATTTTTGTAATCCTTATTATACCCTTTAGTCTATAAAATGTACTTAAATATATTAACTAATGAAGTTTGTACCCACAATATTAGCATAATAAACTAATTATTATTCCATTGGTAAAACAATCATGAAAAAAATAACAAAGAGCAATGTAATCCAATCACGTGTCTGATATGACCAAGGAGGAAGATCATATAGAGGAGTTAAATTAGAAAAAGGAAATACTCCCATATAAAAAGAGAGAATTCCATTCATTCATTTTGCAAACGTAGAAATTGCCTCACAACATTCATCAATCAAATAAAGATGATGGTTTTGGGACAGAGTGCGTTTGCCAAACAAAACAAAACGAATACAATGATCAGTAGAAATTGATAAGAATATAACGATGTGCCAGTATAATAAGGGCCTGAAAAATCAGGACGAGGAATCAGATTCAGGCGAGTGATACCGGAAGAAATTTATGTCGCAAGTTTATAAATATTATAATTAACTGAACCAGATCATATCCAATCAAGAAGCTGACTTGCTTTTTCATTTCTTAACAGAAACATGAAACACAACACACTTACCGACCGACCGGAGACGGATAGATAGAAAGCGCAGATAACTAGGGGTTATATTATATACGAGGACGTACGTTATGTATGCCCGTTTATATAGAGCATAGGTAGCAGCCAGTAAGAGCGATTAGGGTTTCTTAATCTACCATAGCATATACCTGGTTGTAGAATATTTCGAAAACAAATTGGAAAAAAAAGTAGAATCTTCTGAGGAAATTGAGAAAGATAACTGTTATTTTTATGAAATAGCAGGATTAAAAAGAAAATTGACTAACCTCCAATCTCAGCTCAGAGAGCTCTCCCTCTTTAAAGTCGGACACAGAACTTGTGAGTGAGGGCTGGGCAGGAGAGATAAAGCTGTTGGTAAATTACACCAATATCCCTGAGGATGTTTTGTAATACAGTTAAGTGTTGTTTGTTTACATCTGATTGCCTCTTAATGGACTGTCTCTTATTCGCTAAGAGGCATGATGCTGTTTGTTTTGTTATTTGTAACCTCTGAATGCCTCTTAATCGGTAAGACAGAAAATGAAATCTTAATAATTAAGAGGTACCTCTTAATGAAATTTTTTTGATAATTTTTTTTTATATAAATATATTTAACAATATTATGCACTCATTTTTATTAAATTGAATATTTAAAATTATTAAATAAAATTTTATCCTTTAAAATGGTAAAATAGTGTCATTAAGAGACAACTTACTTTTTTGTTATCAAATAATTTTTTAAATTCAGACATCATAACCATTCAGATGATCTAATTTATTAAGACATCATAATCATTCAGATCTTAATTCCCAGATTTATCAAACACAACCTTAGTACATTTTGGAAACTTAATTATATAGTGTAAAAATGGTTATTTTTAAGGTAATACGGTCTCCCTCCCAAAAAGATAAAATACAATTTCTATACATATTAAATAAAAATAAAAAATATATAGTAAAAAAATATTAAATTTATCCCTAGTGCCTCCATAAAATTATATAAAGTGATGAATATTTTTATATTTTTTATACTAATGAACCCCACTAAATGACATATTTACCCTTCAATTATGTATTTTATCTCATACTTTTGAGATTAAAAAAATTGTACATTTAATCATTATTTTTGAGGACAGAGTGAATATTACTTTCTATGTTACGCTAAAAGAGTCTCATTTATAAATACATAAAGAGTCTCATTTATAAATAAATAAATAAAAAGAAAGAAAAATATATAATCTATTATATATATTAAATCACAGTACATGGCACAATAAGTTAACATCTGTCATTCTAAAAAATTAACACCTGTCCATCTTAATTAATGTTGTTAAATACCTTTACACAACTGTCCATTTAACATAACATACGATGTAAGACCCCGAATTTTATGAAATAAAAGTATTCAATTTTTCTTATAATTACAATTCAGTAAATGGTTAAATTGATGGGTGAAATGTGAAAATTTTTCAAAATAAACAAGTGGTTATAAAATAATCATTGTTGTCGGGGAATATTCGTTGATCGTGGAATATTCTTTCTGTTGGGGAATATTCGTACGACGGCGCAGCTATTTGTGGGCCCCACAACGAATAACTGTCGGATGAAGATAACGACAAAAATTGAGTTTTTATAATTAACGGCGTAGTTGTTACCGTTAACACTGTTGAAATACCCGGTGGTTAAAATACAGTAATACGCGTTATTGCACAGTATTTTTGAAATTATTGATTCTTACGTAAAAGACACTACTCAATAATTGTTACAGTAATTACTGTTCAATATTTTATTTTATTGTTCAATAATTGCTACGTTAAAATTTTATATTATTGTTGTTCAATAATTGTCACTGCACAGTATTTCTTATTATCAGATCAATAATTCATATTATTTGAATAATATTATTAGATAACATTATTGGCAATGTCTGTGACGTCCCCAAAATAGGTATACAACACCCATTCTGAGTCGCCAAAATACATGGTACAGAAACAACTACATCTTTATTGTTACAACACAAGAACTGTGAGTTTAAATACAAATATTGTCATTTAGACAATATCCACACTCAAATAAGTCCTCATTACAATTATTGAAACATTATTTCACAAAAATGGTGAGGACTACTAAAATAACTTCTAGAACCATCATTCCATACCCCGACTAGTACTCGCTACATTCTCGCCTCCTGAGAAAAATGGAACAAAAAGGAAAAGGGTGAGCTCAACTAGCCCAGTAAAGAACATTATGACTAAGATAATACAGAACAAATTATCGTTAGTCTTCAACAGGAAAAAATCTAATAGAATACAATAGACAACAAGTTTTAAATCAATAACTACAGCGGAAACAGCAAACCATTAGAAGAGTCAAGTAGAGAATGAGTTCTACTATCTTCTAAGATTTAAAAGTCCATCATCAATATTTTATCCCTGTAACAACAATCAATAACCATCTTTAATCAAATATTCATCTTTGCACTACAGGCCAAAGATATTCACTTGTATCACCGGTCGGTCATGTTCATCTCAACACCTGTTCATCTTTGCACTACGGGCCAAAGATATTCATCAGTTAATCATTCATCTTTGCACTACGAGCCAAAGATATTCAGTATCATTTAGGACTGAGGATGATGAAAAATATCTTAAAGAAAACGAATCCAGTGAAACAAAATAACAATATTAAGGATTCGTATTTCGATTTATCCATGTCCAAAAATACCTTATAATTATTCATAGTGAAGTAGAATTCAAGAATGATCAAAACATGGATACAATCAAAGCTAGTACCCAGAATAGATATTTTGGACGAAAAGAAGAAAATTTTATTTTTCGGTGAATAGTAACTCGTGAATAGTAACTCGTGAATAGTAACTCATGAATAGTAACCCCGACGTGAAAAGTTCCAAATTTGATAAAAATTTCTAACCAATATTTCGGCATAATGATATTGAAGAAATAATATCATTTTCGAATAAAATAACATCCCTTACCTCAAAATAATCGTACTTCTGACTGAATTTCGGGTATAGTGCTGACAGAAACTCGCACCGTATAACAACACTCAAAGTATACTCACAAGAATACGCTCGATAATATAGAGAGAGAAAGAGAGAAAACTTTGTTTCTGGTATGATTTTCAATTCTAACTTAGCCCTCTATTTATAGGAAAATGCTAGAACGCCAAAGGAGACTAAAATAATAAATTAATATTTTCTTATTTTCCTTACGCATGCCAAGACCAAGACTTATCAAGGCATGCCAATTCTGAAATTCATCCCAGCAGCCCACATGTTTAATCCACCAACCAAAAAGTGGGTCCCGCAATTTAATAAAAATTATTTTATTTTTTGAAACTTCAGTAATTCATAGAAAATAGACCGTTTATCAGAAAAATACGAATTTTATGTCCATTCTGACTGAAATCGAATTCTCTACAACTTTGTAGCTTTAAGTTTTTCCAAATTCCAAAAACAAAAATATCTAAAATTCACAAACGGATGATTTTTAATACCTCCACATCGACAAAATACTGATAAAATACCTCAGCTTTAATTCTTTCATTTTTATCCACATAAAAATAAATATATCCATCATTTATATCCACATAAAATAAATATTTCTTTATCATATGAATCAATAATTAATTATTCATAAATAATATTACAGAATCACATTTATGACAACCAGGCCGTTCCCAGGAAAGAGGGGGCTTTCCAATAAGGATTTCTCCTTACTGGCGCGCAATTAGATGACCAAACCTCTCCTTAGACAGAACTTTCTAGACATTGCCAATAATGTTATATAATAATATTATTCAAATAATATGAATTATTGATCTGATAATGGGAAATACTGTGTAGTGACAATTATTGAAACAACGGTAATATAAAATATCAACGCAGCAATTATTAAATCAATAAAATAAAATACTGAACAGTAGTTACTGTAACCATTATTGAGTAGTGCCTTCTTACGTAAGAATCAATAATTGGTGTAATCAGTGTGCTACTGTGTAACAACGCGTATTACTGTGTTTTAACCACCGGGTATTCCAACAGTATTAACGGTAACAATTACGCCGTTATTAATAAACAACATATACTTGTCGTTTTCTTCATCCAATCGCTTTCCGTTATGGGGCCCACAAAAGACTGCGCCGTCGTACGAATATTCCCCGACAGGAAGAATATTCCTACGACCAAACGAATATTCCCCGACAACAATGAGTATTTTATAACCACCTGCTTATTTGAAAAATTTGCGCATTTTACCCATAACTAACCTCATTAATCAATTTAACACTTACTATTTCAAAATAATAAATAGAGGGAATTTAAATTTTATTTATTAATAATTTGGGGTCTTACAACCTCCCCTCCTTATGAAATTTCGTCCTCGAAATTGATGTACGTACCTGGTGTTTCGAAAAGATGAGGATACCTCGCTTTCATTTCCGTTTCCAACTCCCAGGTCATTTCCTCAATAGCATGGTTTCTCCACAAAACTTTAACTTGTGGTATGACCTTCGTGCGTAGGACATGCTCCTTTCTATCCAAGATTTTGACAGGTACCTCTTCGTACGTTAAGTCTTCAGCTATCTCGTCCGGTTCTAACTCAATAACGTGGTCTGGGTCTTTCACATATTTACGTAACACAGATATATGAAAAATATTATGAACACGAGACATACTTGGAGGTAACGCGAGTCTATAAGCCACATTTCCTATTCGGTCAAGAATCTGAAATGGACCAATAAATCGTGGATTGAGCTTTCCTCTCTTCCCAAATCTTGTAACTCCTTTCCATGGAGCCACACGCAACAATACATGATCCCCAATGTCAAATTCCACGTCCTTTCGATGAAGATCCGCATAACTCTTTTGTCGATCCTGTGCCGTTTGTATACGTTGTCGAATCGTTTGGATCTTCTCTGTAGTCATGCGTACCAACTCTGGTCCCAACAATGTTGCTTCACCCACCTCGTCCCAGCATACTGGAGAGCGACACTTTCGTCCATATAATGCTTCAAATGGGGCCACACCTATACTTGCCTGATAACTGTTATTGTAAGAGAATTCCACCAATGGTAGGTACTTATCCCAACTCCCTTTGAAATCTAGGACACAAAGTCTTAATAGATCTTCAAGAGTTTGAATAGTCCTCTCTGATTGTCCGTCCGTTTGAGGATGGTATGCCGAACTAAATCGTAAATCTGTACCCATAGCTTTTTGCAAGCTAACCCAAAATCTTGAAGTGAATCTTGGGTCACGATCCGAAACTATGGATACTGGCATGCCATGCAGTCTCACAATCTCATCTACGTATATACGAGCAAGACGTTCAAGGGAATAAGTCTCCCGTATCGGCAAGAAATGAGCAGACTTGGTTAATCTATCAACAATAACCCAAATAGCATTTATGCCTTGAGAAACCGTGGGAAGACCCGTAACGAAATCCATGGTAATGTGTTCCCACTTCCATTTCGGAATCTCAAGTGATTGCAATGGACCCTTTGGCACTTGATGTTCCGCCTTTACACGTTGACAAGTTAAACACCTCGAGATAAACTTTGCAATCTCTCTCTTCATATTATTCCACCAAAATGTATGTCGAAGATCACGATACATTTTGGTACTTCCAGGATGGATTGCAAATGGTGTATTGTGTGCTTCCATCATGATCTTGTACTTCAAATCAGAATCGTTAGGAACACAAAGTCTGGAGTGGACTCGAAGTATTCCTTCTTCATCGATTCTTGCTTCTGTAATAGAACCTTCTTGCACTTTCTTCTTCATATGCATCAGCTCTATGTCCGTAGCTTGAGCAGCTTTAACTTTATCGATTAAAGTCGGTTCTACTCGTATATTTGATATCATCATGTGGGTACTTGGAGCCTTCATCTCTATCTCCATCATTTGCAAGTCATACAAAATGGGCCTTTGTGTTAACAACATTGCACTCGTACCCGCATATGATCTTCTACTCAATGCGTCAGCTACTACGTTTGCTTTTCCAGGATGATATTGGATGGTATGATCGTAATCTTTTAACAGCTCGAGCCAACGTCGCTGCCGCATGTTGAGTTCTTTTTGGGTGAAGAAATATTTGAGGCTTTTATGATCTGTATAGATCTCCACTTTCTCCCCATACAGGTAGTGTCTCCAGATCTTCAACGCGAAAACTACTGCTGCCAACTCCAAATCATGAGTAGGATAATTCCTCTCATATTCTTTGAGTTGTCGCGAGGCATAGGCTATGACTTTCCCATGTTGCATGAGAACACATCCTAACCCTTTGCTTGAAGCATCACTGTAGATAACAAATCCATCCGAACCAGATGGTATTGTCAGAACAGGTGCCGAAATGAGTCTCCTCTTAAGCTCTTGAAAACTCTTCTCGCATTCCTCGCTCCATACGAATTTGACATCTTTCCGAGTCAGCTGAGTTAACGGGGTAGCGATTCGAGAAAACCCTTCCACGAATCTTCGATAATAACCAGCTAAGCCTAGAAAGCTACGTACTTCGGTCACCGTCTTTGGTTGCTCCCAACTTTGTATTGCTTCAATCTTCGCCGGGTCAACAGATACTCCATGTTTTGACACCACGTGCCCAAGGAATGCTACTTCCTCAAGCCAGAACTCGCATTTCTTCAGCTTGGCATATAACTTATTTTCACGCAGCCTTTGGAGTACCAGCTTCAAATGATGCTCATGATCTTCACGGCTTTTGGAATATATGAGGATGTCATCAATAAAGACAACAACGAACTGATCCAAATAATCCTTGAATACCCGGTTCATCATATCCATGAAAGCCGCAGGAGCATTAGTCAATCCAAAAGACATGATTAGGAATTCATAATGCCCGTACTGAGTTCTGAAGGCAGTCTTTGGAATATCCTCAGTTTTAACCTTCAGCTGATGATATCCAGAACGAAGATCGATCTTTGAAAAGAATTGTGCTCCTTGTAACTGGTCAAACAGGTCATCAATACGAGGTAGCGGATACCTATTCTTAATAGTGACATGGTTTAATTCCCGGTAATCAATACAAAGTCGCATACTCCCGTCTTTCTTCTTTACAAATAAAACAGGAGCACCCCAAGGAGATGTACTAGGACGAATGAAACCGATGTCCAACAACTCTTGTAGTTGGACCTTTAACTCCTGAAGTTCAATAGGAGCCATTCGATATGGGGTTTTAGAAATGGACTTTGTACCAGGTTCAAGATCAATAAAGAATTCAATTTCTCGTTCCGGGGGTAGACCGGGAAGTTCTTCAGGAAATACGTCAGGAAAGTCAATAACAATAGGAATATTATTCAAATTTGACGTGTCTTTATTCAAATCCATAACATGGGCTAAGAAAGCTTGACATCCGTTTTTTAATAAACGAATGGCTTTATGGCTTGATATAACAGTGATTGATTTTAATGGCTTAGTTGTTTGAATTCGTACAACAGGTTGGTTAGGAATATGAAAACTAACAACCTTACGAAAACAATCAATTTTAGCATGATGAGTGGTTAACCAATCAATTCCTAAAATCACATCAAAAGCAAGTATCTTTAAAGAGATAAGATCAATAGGTAATGTGATAGTGCCAACTTGGATCATGCAAGATTTATAAACTGTAGATGTAACAAAGGTTTCACCTAACGAAGTTTCAACAGATAAGTCAAAGTCCAATTTCCCCGGAGTTAAGTTTAAACGTTGAGCACAAGCAGGAGAGATAAAAGAATGGGTAGAACCGGTATCTAGTAAGGTATAAACTTCGCA
Organism: Panax notoginseng; assembly: GCA_016801055.1. NCBI lineage: Eukaryota > Viridiplantae > Streptophyta > Magnoliopsida > Apiales > Araliaceae > Panax > Panax notoginseng. Next base: position 12,641,621 of record CM029023.1, on the reverse strand, counting down.
AGAATTCAAGATTAGCTTACCCGTAATCACCTCGTTCGGGTTCCTCACGTTTTGGCCAGTTACGACAAACGCTCTTCCAGGAACTGCTGATTTCGCCTTATCCGGGACAGCCCTTGGAATCACCACTCCCGCTGAACTTGATTTCGCTATAGTACAATCTCGAGCGATGTGGCCTTCCTTCCCACAGTTGTAACACACCTTGGATTGTTGTGGACAGTTTGGGCTGATATGTCCCTCTTTCCCGCATTTGTAACATCTAACTGGCGGTCGTTCTCCTCCCCTAAAATTTGTTGTTGGTGCTGCTGCTGATGTCTTCCCGTCATTGTTGAATCTCCTCTTTCTAAAATTTCCACTTGACTCACCTCTCCTATTATCATGGCCACGATGACTACCCGAGTGGTTACCGCCTTTGTTCGTATTTTTCCCTCCTCGTTGGTTATCATCGCTCTGATGATTGCTGTCACCGGTATGACCCTGGTTGTGGTCCCTCGGTTGAGTATACTCATTATCTCTCTCTAATAATTGGGCCCTGTTGACAACGTCTGAATACAGAGAAAATTTATGAGAGATAAGGTATTGACGAATCTCAGGTTTTAAACCTCTCAGAAACATCCGCGTCATACGTTCCTCATTTTCTACCAAATGAGGTGCAAACCTGGATAACTCTGCAAACTTCGCCTCGTACTGGGACACCGTCATGTTGTTTTGTTCCAGTCTGATAAACTCCACCTCCTTCATATGGCGAACACTTTCAGGGAAGTACTTGTCATTAAACAGTTTCTGAAACGTTTCCCAGGACATATTGAGTGCGTCAGGCTGGGTACGCTTCACAGACTCCCACCAGTAGTCTGCCTCACCGCGGAACATAAAGGTAGCGAATGGAACCTTCTGCTCCTCCGTGCATCCCAAGACATCGAATATCTTGGTAATTTGCTTGACCCATGTTTCCGCCATGATCGGATCCGGCTTTCCCTTAAATTCTGGTGGTCCCAACTCCTTGAACTGCTTGGCTGTGACAGACCGCGTGTTGTCATTATTTCCACCCGTATTTTGTACACGAGTCTCCCTCGTCTGATTTTGCATGAACTGCAAAAAGCTCCTAAACATTCCATCGTTCATCGTTTGCTCGGTAGTGTTGTTTACAGGAGGAATATTGCCTTCCTGTTGCACGTTCTCCTGGTTTGTGACTAAAGGTTGTTCCACAGTCTCATACACTCCATTGTTAACGTTCTCAGCAGCCATTCTTAAATACTGCCATAAAACAAGGGTTAATTAAATAAATTAACAAATCACATAATACCCCTATATTATGACTGACCAATAAGTAAGCTTAGGTAGGACACACTAGCGAAGGATTTATTCGTCTCTCCCCTCCTAGTTCTATTCTCCGATCTCCGCCAGAGATCATATCCCTAAGCTCTGATACCAACTGTGACGTCCCTAAAATAGGTATACAACACCCATTCTGAGTCGCCAAAATACATGGTACAGAAACAACTACATCTTTATTGTTACAACACAAGAACTGTGAGTTTAAATACAAATATTGTCATTTAGACAATATCCACACTCAAATAAGTCCTCATTACAATTATTGAAATATTATTTCACAAAAATGGTGAGGACTACTAAAATAACTTCTAGAACCATCATTCCATACCCCGACTAGTACTCGCTACATTCTCGCCTCCTGAGAAAAATGGAACAAAAAGGAAAAGGGTGAGCTCAACTAGCCCAGTAAAGAACATTATGACTAAGATAATACAGAACAAATTATCGTTAGTCTTCAACAGGAAAAAATCTAATAGAATACAATAGACAACAAGTTTTAAATCAATAACTACAGCGGAAACAGCAAACCATTAGAAGAGTCAAGTAGAGAATGAGTTCTACTATCTTCTAAGATTTAAAAGTCCATCATCAATATTTTATCCCTGTAACAACAATCAATAACCATCTTTAATCAAATATTCATCTTTGCACTACAGGCCAAAGATATTCACTTGTATCACCGGTCGGTCATGTTCATCTCAACACCTGTTCATCTTTGCACTACGGGCCAAAGATATTCATCAGTTAATCATTCATCTTTGCACTACGGGCCAAAGATATTCAGTATCATTTAGGACTGAGGATGATGAAAAATATCTTAAAGAAAACGAATCCAGTGAAACAAAATAACAATATTAAGGATTCGTATTTCGATTTATCCATGTCCAAAAATACCTTATAATTATTCATAGTGAAGTAGAATTCAAGAATGATCAAAACATGGATACAATCAAAGCTAGTACCCAGAATAGATATTTTGGACGAAAAGAAGAAAATTTTATTTTTCGGTGAATAGTAACTCGTGAATAGTAACTCATGAATAGTAACCCCGACGTGAAAAGTTCCAAATTTGATAAAAATTTCCAACCAATATTTCGGCATAATGATATTGAAGAAATAATATCATTTTCGAATAAAATAACATCCCTTACCTCAAAATAATCGTACTTCTGACTGAATTTCGGGTATAGTGCTGACAGAAACTCGCACCGTATAACAACACTCAAAGTATACTCACAAGAATACGCTCGATAATATAGAGAGAGAAAGAGAGAAAACTTTGTTTCTGGTATGATTTTCAATTCTAACTTAGCCCTCTATTTATAGGAAAATGCTAGAACGCCAAAGGAGACTAAAATAATAAATTAATATTTTCTTATTTTCCTTACGCATGCCAAGACCAAGACTTATCAAGGCATGCCAATTCTGAAATTCATCCCAGCAGCCCACATGTTTAATCCACCAACCAAAAAGTGGGTCCCGCAATTTAATAAAAATTATTTTATTTTTCGAAACTTCAGTAATTCATAGAAAATAGACCGTTTATCAGAAAAATACGAATTTTATGTCCATTCTGACTGAAATCGAATTCTCTACAACTTTGTAGCTTTAAGTTTTTCCAAATTCCAAACCAAAAATATCTGAAATCCACAAACGGATGATTTTTAATACCTCCACATCGACAAAATACTGATAAAATACCTCAGCTTTAATTCTTTCATTTTTATCCACATAAAAATAAATATATCCATCATTTATATCCACATAAAATAAATATTTCTTTATCATATGAATCAATAATTAATTATTCATAAATAATATTACAGAATCACATTTATGACAACCAGGCCGTTCCCAGGAAAGAGGGGGCTTTCCAATAAGGATTTCTCCTTACTGGCGCACAATTAGATGACCAAACCTCTCCTTAGACAGAACTTTCTAGACATTGCTAATAATGTTATATAATAATATTATTCAAATAATATGAATTATTGATCTGATAATGGGAAATACTGTGTAGTGACAATTATTGAAACAACGGTAATATAAAATATCAACGCAGCAATTATTAAATCAATAAAATAAAATACTGAACAGTAATTACTGTAACCATTATTGAGTAGTGCCTTCTTACGTAAGAATCAATAATTGGTGCAATCAGTGTGCTACTGTGTAACAACGCGTATTACTGTGTTTTAACCACCGGGTATTCCAACAGTATTAACGGTAACAATTACGCCGTTATTAATAAACAACATATACTTGTCGTTTTCTTCATCCAATCGCTTTCCGTTATGGGGCCCACAAAAGACTGCGCCGTCGTACGAATATTCCCCGACAGGAAGAATATTCCTACGACCAAACGAATATTCCCCGACAACAATGAGTATTTTATAACCACCTGCTTATTTGAAAAATTTGCGCATTTTACCCATAACTAACCTCATTAATCAATTTAACACTTACTATTTCAAAATAATAAATAGAGGGAATTTAAATTTTATTTATTAATAATTTGGGGTCTTACAATGTCTAGAAAATTCTGTCTAAGGAGATGTTTGGTCACCTAATTGCGCGCCAGTAAGGAGAAATTCTTATTGGAAAGCCCCCTCTTTCCTGAAAACGGCCTGGTTGTCATAAATGTGATTCTGTAATATTATCTGTGAATAATTAATTATTGATTCATATGATAAAGAAATATTTATTTTATGTGGATATAAATGAGGGATATATTTTTTTGGTTAAAAATGAAGGAGTTAATGTTGAGGTATTTTATCTGTATTTTTGTCGGAACGGAGGTATTGAAAATCAAATTAGGGTTTTTGAGATATTTTGCGGGAGTTATAATTTTTAATCCGACCGTTAGATCGTTGTAATTTTTGGATATGTTATACATATATAAGTTGAGTATATGTCCACAAATTTTGAACCGTTAAAAATGAACGTAAGATTTGTTATGAATTTTACGAGATGACTGGTTCTGAAATTGTTGAATTTTCGGAGTTAATCATTTTGGTAAAAAATTCTAAAATTAGTGGGCCCCACTCTTGGTTGGTGAAGAAATGTGCTGAGATTTTTATTCAATGTGGTGGGTGGGAATATTAGCAGGTAAAGTCATCAGGTTACAGGTTAAGTCTGCTTTGGCGTACTAACATTTTCCTATAAATAGAGGGCTAAGTTAGAATTAAAAATCACACCAGAATTCATAAGTTTTCTCTCTTCCTCTTTCTAGATTATTGAGTATATTTTGTGAGTATTTAGATACTTTGTGAGTTTCTATTCATCAGTGCAAGTTTCCTTCAGCCTTATACCGATCAGAAGTACTGCACTTTTGAGGTAAGGGATAGTAAGGGATTTTAAGGGTTGCTATATTTTTCAGTTTCGTAATTTTTCTGACCTTCAAAAATTCTAGAAAAATTTGAAATGATATTTTGATGAGTTTTCTTGATTGTGTCCAAAAATGGTGATTTTTGGATGTATAGATTAAGAGTTATGAATATTATGAGAAAAGACTATTTTAAAAGTAACCGCTTATAACTTCTTGTGGTTAACTCCAAACTTGATAAAATTTTTATTGGGAGTACATGTATATGATAGGAGTATACTCTGTGAATTTCAGAATTTTTAGATAAAAGTACAATTTTTGATAAATGTCTAAATATTCGGCTGTTTTGGCCATATGAAAAATAGTAAATGACTTTTAAAAATTCTTAGAAAAATATATGTTCACTATGGGACTATATTATGCTAAATTACAGAAAAGAAATATTTTTGGAACTGATTTGGTATTTTTCATAAAAATGGTCTAGTTATGAGTAAATGAATTAAATATGTTTTGTGAAGTAAGAAAATTAGAAAATAGGATTTTATGGCTTGAGAATCCTATATGAGATATATGCAGATTTTTAATGACGATTTTTGGTTATTGGTGATGAAATCTTATGAGTTTGGCATTTTAGGATGATTAAATGCCTTATTTAGTAAAGTGTAAACAATTAAAATAAATTGTTTATAAGCTTAAGAAATATTATTCTTTCAATATCATTATACCGAAATATTGGTATGTATTTTATTATGGAATTTTTACCTTTTTGTGTCCAGTTTACTATTTACGAGTTACTATTCATGAGTTACTATTCACGAGTTACTATTCATGAGTTACTATTCACGAGTTACTATTCACAGAAAAATTAGTTTCTTTTTCTGACCAAATTATAGTTGATTTATGAATATTACTCTTGAGATTAAATCTATATGTTGATTATATTGATTTTATTATAATATATAACATTTTTATAACCCTGGTGTTGAATTTCTCTTTCACTTGAGTGTAAAGATGGGTAAATTATTGGTATGATCGTGACTGAGGAATATATCTGTGGCCTGTAGTGCAAAGATGAATTGTTAACTGGTATGATCATGACCATTGAATTTATAATTGAATATCTTTAGCTTAAGTGTAAAGATGAATTGATTAATATGGTTATAATTATTGTTTATATAAATTCTGAAATGATTATATATTTCTTTGAGATATGAATATCTTTGGCCTGTAGTGCAAAGATGAGTTGTTGATGAATATCTTCGGCTCGTAATGTAAAGATGACTTGTTGTTGAATATCTTTGGCCTGTAGTGCAAAGATGAGTTGTTGATGAATATCTTCGGCTCGTAATGCAAAGATGACCTGTTGTTGAATATCTTTGGCCTTCAGTGTAAAGATGGTCTGTTGATGAATATTTTTGGCCCGTAGTGCAAAGATGAAATTGTTAGTATGATTATAAACAGGAACTGTGATTTGGTATAACCATGATCTTTGATGTTTCAGGTAAAGACATGTGATGAAAATTATGTTCGTCCTGGGTACGAAGAGGAATTTAAAATCACAATTATGATTATGAGATATTCATATGATTGTGGAAATGAACTGTTGATTGATGTTACAGGGATAAAATATTGTTGGTGGATTTTTAACATGGAGAAGATAATAGACTTTATAGTCTATTTGACTCTTCTAATGGATTGCTCGTTCCGTTGCAACTATGGTTGAAATTTTTTATCATCTACCATATGTTCTAAATATCTGATTTATTACTGTTGAAGGCTGTTGATAATTTATTTATCTTTAGTCATGATATTCTTTACTGGGCTAGTTGTGCTCACCCTTTTGCTTCACAATTCCTTTCAGGTAATAAGAGTGTAGCTGGGTCAAGCGGGGGTAACAAGGGAATAGAACGGTGGTCTCTAGCTGTGGAGTTCTCCCTAAGCAGTATAGAAAAGTTCATTTAGTAGTTATATTTGGTGAATCCAATAGGGTAAGGCGTACCCAAAGTTGGAAGGGTGTTTTGTCACTATCATACAAGATGTCTAATGACATACAACCTCGTGTCATCATAAGACAGGGTTGTGCTCATCTACTTGCTGAGTATCTTTACGAGCACTACCTGTAAGACCCCAAATTATTAATAAATAAAATTTAAATTCCCTCTATTTATTATTTTGAAATAGTAAGTGTTAAATTGATTAATGAGGTTAGTTATGGGTAAAATGCGCAAATTTTTCAAATAAGCAGGTGGTTATAAAATACTCATTGTTGTCGGGGAATATTCGTTTGGTCGTAGGAATATTCTTCCTGTCGGGGAATATTCGTACGACGGCGCAGTCTTTTGTGGGCCCCATAACGGAAAGCGATTGGATGAAGAAAACGACAAGTATATGTTGTTTATTAATAACGGCGTAATTGTTACCGTTAATACTGTTGGAATATCCGGTGGTTAAAACACAGTAATACGCGTTGTTACACAGTAGCACACTGATTGCACCAATTATTTATTCTTACGTAAGAAGGCACTACTCAATAATGGTTACAGTAATTACTGTTCAGTATTTTATTTTATTGATTTAATAATTGCTGCGTTGATATTTTATATTACCGTTGTTTCAATAATTGTCACTACACAGTATTTCCCATTATCAGATCAATAATTCATATTATTTGAATAATATTATTATATAACATTATTGGCAATGTCTAGAAAGTTCTGTCTAAGGAGAGGTTTGGTCATCTAATTGCGCGCCAGTAAGGAGAAATCCTTATTGGAAAGCCCCCTCTTTCCTGGGAACGGCCTGGTTGTCATAAATGTGATTCTGTAATATTATTTATGAATAATTAATTATTGATTCATATGATAAAGAAATATTTATTTTATGTGGATATAAATGATGGATATATTTATTTTTATGTGGATAAAAATGAAAGAATTAAAGCTGAGGTATTTTATCAGTATTTTGTCGATGTGGAGGTATTAAAAATCATCCGTTTGTGGATTTCAGATATTTTTGGTTTGGAATTTGGAAAAACTTAAAGCTACAAAGTTGTAGAGAATTCGATTTCAGTCAGAATGGACATAAAATTCGTATTTTTCTGATAAACGGTCTATTTTCTATGAATTACTGAAGTTTCGAAAAATAAAATAATTTTTATTAAATTGCGGGACCCACTTTTTGGTTGGTGGATTAAACATGTGGGCTGCTGGGATGAATTTCAGAATTGGCATGCCTTGATAAGTCTTGGTCTTGGCATGCGTAAGGAAAATAAGAAAATATTAATTTATTATTTTAGTCTCCTTTGGCGTTCTAGCATTTTCCTATAAATAGAGGGCTAAGTTAGAATTGAAAATCATACCAGAAACAAAGTTTTCTCTCTTTCTCTCTCTATATTATCGAGCGTATTCTTGTGAGTATACTTTGAGTGTTGTTATACGGTGCGAGTTTCTGTCAGCACTATACCCGAAATTCAGTCAGAAGTACGATTATTTTGAGGTAAGGGATGTTATTTTATTCGAAAATGATATTATTTCTTCAATATCATTATGCCGAAATATTGGTTGGAAATTTTTATCAAATTTGGAACTTTTCACGTCGGGGTTACTATTCATGAGTTACTATTCACGAGTTACTATTCACGAGTTACTATTCACCGAAAAATAAAATTTTCTTCTTTTCGTCCAAAATATCTATTCTGGGTACTAGCTTTGATTGTATCCATGTTTTGATCATTCTTGAATTCTACTTCACTATGAATAATTATAAGGTATTTTTGGACATGGATAAATCGAAATACGAATCCTTAATATTGTTATTTTGTTTCACTGGATTCGTTTTCTTTAAGATATTTTTCATCATCCTCAGTCCTAAATGATACTGAATATCTTTGGCCCGTAGTGCAAAGATGAATGATTAACTGATGAATATCTTTGGCCCGTAGTGCAAAGATGAACAGGTGTTGAGATGAACATGACCGACCGGTGATACAAGTGAATATCTTTGGCCTGTAGTGCAAAGATGAATATTTGATTAAAGATGGTTATTGATTGTTGTTACAGGGATAAAATATTGATGATGGACTTTTAAATCTTAGAAGATAGTAGAACTCATTCTCTACTTGACTCTTCTAATGGTTTGCTGTTTCCGCTGTAGTTATTGATTTAAAACTTGTTGTCTATTGTATTCTATTAGATTTTTTCCTGTTGAAGACTAACGATAATTTGTTATGTATTATCTTAGTCATAATGTTCTTTACTGGGCTAGTTGAGCTCACCCTTTTCCTTTTTGTTCCATTTTTCTCAGGAGGCGAGAATGTAGCGAGTACTAGTCGGGGTATGGAATGATGGTTCTAGAAGTTATTTTAGTAGTCCTCACCATTTTTGTGAAATAATGTTTCAATAATTGTAATGAGGACTTATTTGAGTGTGGATATTGTCTAAATGACAATATTTGTATTTAAACTCACAGTTCTTGTGTTGTAACAATAAAGATGTAGTTGTTTCTGTACCATGTATTTTGGCGACTCAGAATGGGTGTTGTATACCTATTTTGGGGACGTCACAGTTGGTATCAGAGCTTAGGGATATGATCTCTGGCGGAGATCGGAGAATAGAACTAGGAGGGGAGAGACGAATAAATCCTTCGCTAGTGTGTCCTACCTAAGCTTACTTATTGGTCAGTCATAATATAGGGGTATTATGTGATTTGTTAATTTATTTAATTAACCCTTGTTTTATGGCAGTATTTAAGAATGGCTGCTGAGAACGTTAACAATGGAGTGTATGAGACTGTGGAACAACCTTTAGTCACAAACCAGGAGAACGTGCAACAGGAAGGCAATATTCCTCCTGTAAACAACACTACCGAGCAAACGATGAACGATGGAATGTTTAGGAGCTTTTTGCAGTTCATGCAAAATCAGACGAGGGAGACTCGTGTACAAAATACGGGTGGAAATAATGACAACACGCGGTCTGTCACAGCCAAGCAGTTCAAGGAGTTGGGACCACCAGAATTTAAGGGAAAGCCGGATCCGATCATGGCGGAAACATGGGTCAAGCAAATTACCAAGATATTCGATGTCTTGGGATGCACGGAGGAGCAGAAGGTTCCATTCGCTACCTTTATGTTCCGCGGTGAGGCAGACTACTGGTGGGAGTCTGTGAAGCGTACCCAGCCTGACGCACTCAATATGTCCTGGGAAACGTTTCAGAAACTGTTTAATGACAAGTACTTCCCTGAAAGTGTTCGCCATATGAAGGAGGTGGAGTTTATCAGACTGGAACAAAACAACATGACGGTGTCCCAGTACGAGGCGAAGTTTGCAGAGTTATCCAGGTTTGCACCTCATTTGGTAGAAAATGAGGAACGTATGACGCGGATGTTTCTGAGAGGTTTAAAACCTGAGATTCGTCAATACCTTATCTCTCATAAATTTTCTCTGTATTCAGACGTTGTCAACAGGGCCCAATTATTAGAGAGAGATAATGAGTATACTCAACCGAGGGACCACAACCAGGGTCATACCGGTGACAGCAATCATCAGAGCGATGATAACCAACGAGGAGGGAAAAATACGAACAAAGGCGGTAACCACTCGGGTAGTCATCGTGGCCATGATAATAGGAGAGGTGAGTCAAGTGGAAATTTTAGAAAGAGGAGATTCAACAATGACGGGAAGACATCAGCAGCAGCACCAACAACAAATTTTAGGGGAGGAGAACGACCGCCAGTTAGATGTTACAAATGCGGGAAAGAGGGACATATCAGCCCAAACTGTCCACAACAATCCAAGGTGTGTTACAACTGTGGGAAGGAAGGCCACATCGCTCGAGATTGTACTATAGCGAAATCAAGTTCAGCGGGAGTGGTGATTCCAAGGGCTGTCCCGGATAAGGCGAAATCAGCAGTTCCTGGAAGAGCGTTTGTCGTAACTGGCCAAAACGTGAGGAACCCGAACGAGGTGATTACGGGTAAGCTAATCTTGAATTCTTGCGAAGTTTATACCTTACTAGATACCGGTTCTACCCATTCTTTTATCTCTCCTGCTTGTGCTCAACGTTTAAACTTAACTCCGGGGAAATTGGACTTTGACTTATCTGTTGAAACTTCGTTAGGTGAAACCTTTGTTACATCTACAGTTTATAAATCTTGCATGATCCAAGTTGGCACTATCACATTACCTATTGATCTTATCTCTTTAAAGATACTTGCTTTTGATGTGATTTTAGGAATTGATTGGTTAACCACTCATCATGCTAAAATTGATTGTTTTCGTAAGGTTGTTAGTTTTCATATTCCTAACCAACCTGTTGTACGAATTCAAACAACTAAGCCATTAAAATCAATCACTGTTATATCAAGCCATAAAGCCATTCGTTTATTAAAAAACGGATGTCAAGCTTTCTTAGCCCATGTTATGGATTTGAATAAAGACACGTCAAATTTGAATAATATTCCTATTGTTATTGACTTTCCTGACGTATTTCCTGAAGAACTTCCCGGTCTACCCCCGGAACGAGAAATTGAATTCTTTATTGATCTTGAACCTGGTACAAAGTCCATTTCTAAAACCCCATATCGAATGGCTCCTATTGAACTTCAGGAGTTAAAGGTCCAACTACAAGAGTTGTTGGACATCGGTTTCATTCGTCCTAGTACATCTCCTTGGGGTGCTCCTGTTTTATTTGTAAAGAAGAAAGACGGGAGTATGCGACTTTGTATTGATTACCGGGAATTAAACCATGTCACTATTAAGAATAGGTATCCGCTACCTCGTATTGATGACCTGTTTGACCAGTTACAAGGAGCACAATTCTTTTCAAAGATCGATCTTCGTTCTGGATATCATCAGCTGAAGGTTAAAACTGAGGATATTCCAAAGACTGCCTTCAGAACTCAGTACGGGCATTATGAATTCCTAATCATGTCTTTTGGATTGACTAATGCTCCTGCGGCTTTCATGGATATGATGAACCGGGTATTCAAGGATTATTTGGATCAGTTCGTTGTTGTCTTTATTGATGACATCCTCATATATTCCAAAAGCCGTGAAGATCATGAGCATCATTTGAAGCTGGTACTCCAAAGGCTGCGTGAAAATAAGTTATATGCCAAGCTGAAGAAATGCGAGTTCTGGCTTGAGGAAGTAGCATTCCTTGGGCACGTGGTGTCAAAACATGGAGTATCTGTTGACCCGGCGAAGATTGAAGCAATACAAAGTTGGGAGCAACCAAAGACGGTGACCGAAGTACGTAGCTTTCTAGGCTTAGCTGGTTATTATCGAAGATTCGTGGAAGGGTTTTCTCGAATCGCTACCCCGTTAACTCAGCTGACTCGGAAAGATGTCAAATTCGTATGGAGCGAGGAATGCGAGAAGAGTTTTCAAGAGCTTAAGAGGAGACTCATTTCGGCACCTGTTCTGACAATACCATCTGGTTCGGATGGATTTGTTATCTACAGTGATGCTTCAAGCAAAGGGTTAGGATGTGTTCTCATGCAACATGGGAAAGTCATAGCCTATGCCTCGCGACAACTCAAAGAATATGAGAGGAATTATCCTACTCATGATTTGGAGTTGGCAGCAGTAGTTTTCGCGTTGAAGATCTGGAGACACTACCTGTATGGGGAGAAAGTGGAGATCTATACAGATCATAAAAGCCTCAAATATTTCTTCACCCAAAAAGAACTCAACATGCGGCAGCGACGTTGGCTCGAGCTGTTAAAAGATTACGATCATACCATCCAATATCATCCTGGAAAAGCAAACGTAGTAGCTGACGCATTGAGTAGAAGATCATATGCGGGTACGAGTGCAATGTTGTTAACACAAAGGCCCATTTTGTATGACTTGCAAATGATGGAGATAGAGATGAAGGCTCCAAGTACCCACATGATGATATCAAATATACGAGTAGAACCGACTTTAATCGATAAAGTTAAAGCTGCTCAAGCTACGGACATAGAGCTGATGCATATGAAGAAGAAAGTGCAAGAAGGTTCTATTACAGAAGCAAGAATCGATGAAGAAGGAATACTTCGAGTCCACTCCAGACTTTGTGTTCCTAACGATTCTGATTTGAAGTACAAGATCATGATGGAAGCACACAATACACCATTTGCAATCCATCCTGGAAGTACCAAAATGTATCGTGATCTTCGACATACATTTTGGTGGAATAATATGAAGAGAGAGATTGCAAAGTTTATCTCGAGGTGTTTAACTTGTCAACGTGTAAAGGCGGAACATCAAGTGCCAAAGGGTCCATTGCAATCACTTGAGATTCCGAAATGGAAGTGGGAACACATTACCATGGATTTCGTTACGGGTCTTCCCACGGTTTCTCAAGGCATAAATGCTATTTGGGTTATTGTTGATAGATTAACCAAGTCTGCTCATTTCTTGCCGATACGGGAGACTTATTCCCTTGAACGTCTTGCTCGTATATACGTAGATGAGATTGTGAGACTGCATGGCATGCCAGTATCCATAGTTTCGGATCGTGACCCAAGATTCACTTCAAGATTTTGGGTTAGCTTGCAAAAAGCTATGGGTACAGATTTACGATTTAGTTCGGCATACCATCCTCAAACGGACGGACAATCAGAGAGGACTATTCAAACTCTTGAAGATCTATTAAGACTTTGTGTCCTAGATTTCAAAGGGAGTTGGGATAAGTACCTACCATTGGTGGAATTCTCTTACAATAACAGTTATCAGGCAAGTATAGGTGTGGCCCCATTTGAAGCATTATATGGACGAAAGTGTCGCTCTCCAGTATGCTGGGACGAGGTGGGTGAAGCAACATTGTTGGGACCAGAGTTGGTACGCATGACTACAGAGAAGATCCAAACGATTCGACAACGTATACAAACGGCACAGGATCGACAAAAGAGTTATGCGGATCTTCATCGAAAGGACGTGGAATTTGACATTGGGGATCATGTATTGTTGCGTGTGGCTCCATGGAAAGGAGTTACAAGATTTGGGAAGAGAGGAAAGCTCAATCCACGATTTATTGGTCCATTTCAGATTCTTGACCGAATAGGAAATGTGGCTTATAGACTCGCGTTACCTCCAAGTATGTCTCGTGTTCATAATGTTTTTCATATATCTGTGTTACGTAAATATGTGAAAGACCCAGACCACGTTATTGAGTTAGAACCGGACGAGATAGCTGAAGACTTAACGTACGAAGAGGTACCTGTCAAAATCTTGGATAGAAAGGAGCATGTCCTACGCACGAAGGTCATACCACAAGTTAAAGTTTTGTGGAGAAACCATGCTATTGAGGAAATGACCTGGGAGTTGGAAACGGAAATGAAAGCGAGGTATCCTCATCTTTTCGAAACACCAGGTACGTACATCAATTTCGAGGACGAAATTTCATAAGGAGGGGAGGTTGTAAGACCCCAAATTATTAATAAATAAAATTTAAATTCCCTCTATTTATTATTTTGAAATAGTAAGTGTTAAATTGATTAATGAGGTTAGTTATGGGTAAAATGCGCAAATTTTTCAAATAAGCAGGTGGTTATAAAATACTCATTGTTGTCGGGGAATATTCGTTTGGTCGTAGGAATATTCTTCCTGTCGGGGAATATTCGTACGACGGCGCAGTCTTTTGTGGGCCCCATAACGGAAAGCGATTGGATGAAGAAAACGACAAGTATATGTTGTTTATTAATAACGGCGTAATTGTTACCGTTAATACTGTTGGAATACCCGGTGGTTAAAACACAGTAATACGCGTTGTTACACAGTAGCACACTGATTGCACCAATTATTGATTCTTACGTAAGAAGGCACTACTCAATAATGGTTACAGTAACTACTGTTCAGTATTTTATTTTATTGATTTAATAATTGCTGCGTTGATATTTTATATTACCGTTGTTTCAATAATTGTCACTACACAGTATTTCCCATTATCAGATCAATAATTCATATTATTTGAATAATATTATTATATAACATTATTGGCAATGTCTAGAAAGTTCTGTCTAAGGAGAGGTTTGGTCATCTAATTGCGCGCCAGTAAGGAGAAATCCTTATTGGAAAGCCCCCTCTTTCCTGGGAACGGCCTGGTTGTCATAAATGTGATTCTGTAATATTATTTATGAATAATTAATTATTGATTCATATGATAAAGAAATATTTATTTTATGTGGATATAAATGATGGATATATTTATTTTTATGTGGATAAAAATGAAAGAATTAAAGCTGAGGTATTTTATCAGTATTTTGTCGATGTGGAGGTATTAAAAATCATCCGTTTGTGGATTTCAGATATTTTTGGTTTGGAATTTGGAAAAACTTAAAGCTACAAAGTTGTAGAGAATTCGATTTCAGTCAGAATGGACATAAAATTCGTATTTTTCTGATAAACGGTCTATTTTCTATGAATTACTGAAGTTTCGAAAAATAAAATAATTTTTATTAAATTACGGGACCCACTTTTTGGTTGGTGGATTAAACATGTGGGCTGCTGGGATGAATTTCAGAATTGGCATGCCTTGATAAGTCTTGGTCTTGGCATGCGTAAGGAAAATAAGAAAATATTAATTTATTATTTTAGTCTCCTTTGGCGTTCTAGCATTTTCCTATAAATAGAGGGCTAAGTTAGAATTGAAAATCATACCAGAAACAAAGTTTTCTCTCTTTCTCTCTCTATATTATCGAGCGTATTCTTGTGAGTATACTTTGAGTGTTGTTATACGGTGCGAGTTTCTGTCAGCACTATACCCGAAATTCAGTCAGAAGTATGATTATTTTGAGGTAAGGGATGTTATTTTATTCGAAAATGATATTATTTTTTCAATATCATTATGCCAAAATATTGGTTGGAAATTTTTATCAAATTTGGAACTTTTCACGTCGGGGTTACTATTCATGAGTTACTATTCACGAGTTACTATTCACCGAAAAATAAAATTTTCTTCTTTTCGTCCAAAATATCTATTCTGGGTACTAGCTTTGATTGTATCCATGTTTTGATCATTCTTGAATTCTACTTCACTATGAATAATTATAAGGTATTTTTGGACATGGATAAATCGAAATACGAATCCTTAATATTGTTATTTTGTTTCACTGGATTCGTTTTCTTTAAGATATTTTTCATCATCCTCAGTCCTAAATGATACTGAATATCTTTGGCCCGTAGTGCAAAGATGAATGATTAACTGATGAATATCTTTGGCCCGTAGTGCAAAGATGAACAGGTGTTGAGATGAACATGACCGACCGGTGATACAAATGAATATCTTTGGCCTGTAGTGCAAAGATGAATATTTGATTAAAGATGGTTATTGATTGTTGTTACAGGGATAAAATATTGATGATGGACTTTTAAATCTTAGAAGATAGTAGAACTCATTCTCTACTTGACTCTTCTAATGGTTTGCTGTTTCCGCTGTAGTTATTGATTTAAAACTTGTTGTCTATTGTATTCTATTAGATTTTTTCCTGTTGAAGACTAACGATAATTTGTTCTGTATTATCTTAGTCATAATGTTCTTTACTGGGCTAGTTGAGCTCACCCTTTTCCTTTTTGTTCCATTTTTCTCAGGAGGCGAGAATGTAGCGAGTACTAGTCGGGGTATGGAATGATGGTTCTAGAAGTTATTTTAGTAGTCCTCACCATTTTTGTGAAATAATGTTTCAATAATTGTAATGAGGACTTATTTGAGTGTGGATATTGTCTAAATGACAATATTTGTATTTAAACTCACAGTTCTTGTGTTGTAACAATAAAGATGTAGTTGTTTCTGTACCATGTATTTTGGCGACTCAGAATGGGTGTTGTATACCTATTTTGGGGACATCACACTACCTATATAATCTTGGTGTTTGTTTGAAGTATAATTTTCGATTAAAGATAGTGGAGATAATGATAAGTCAAGAGAAGACTCACCATTGGGAAGAATATGATAGTAATCTTCTCGTTTTTCTTTAGGGTCTATTGGGTCAACCAAGGATAATTCTGTGGCCATATGATATCTATCATAACCTAGACGCATGGCCTCCCATGTACGAAGGTTTCCTTGAGCACTTCTCAAAGATTCTAATTTCTAAAACAGTTTTCGACTATACCTTTATGTAAGGTGTCATTGTGAGGTGATGTCCACGGTTGGAACATGAGTCACATTTGGTATATATTTGTATCCAAACTCACAGCATATGTGTTGTTGTATTTTGCACGACAATTGTTGTAATAAATTTGTAGTTGTTTTCTGTACCATGTATTTGATGACTTAGAATAGGTTGGATGGAATGGACCTATTTTGGGGTCGTTACATTTGGTATCAGAGCTTAGGGATATGATCTCTGACGGAGATCGGGGAATACAACTAGGAGGGGAGAGACGAGTAAATCCTTCGCTAGTGTGTCCTACCTAAGCTTATTTGTTGGTCAGTCATAATATCGGGATATTATGTGATATGTTAATTTGTTAAATTAACCTTTGTTTTTGAAGCTGTATTCTAGAATGATATCTGAAATACAGGAGATGAGCAATGGAGAAATCATGATGACAGGAAAGATGGAATCTAAAATGAAAGCAAGGTATTCTCAACTCTTTGAAATACCAGGTACGTAAATTTTGGGGACGAAATTTCATAAGTAGGGGAGATTGTAAGACCCCGAATTTTATGAAATAAAAGTATTCAATTTTTCTTATAATTACAATTCAGTAAATGGTTAAATTGATGGGTGAAATGTGAAAATTTTTCAAAATAAACAAGTGGTTATAAAATAATCATTGTTGTCGGGGAATATTCGTTGATCATGGAATATTCTTTCTGTCGGGGAATATTCATACGACGGCGCAGCTATTTGTGGGCCCCATAACGAATAACTGTCGGATGAAGATAACTACAAAAATTGAGTTTTTATAATTAACGGCGTAGTTGTTACCGTTAACACTGTTGGAATATCTGGTGGTTAAAATACAGTAATACGCGTTATTGCACAGTATTTTTGAAATTATTGATTCTTACGTAAAAGGCACTACTCAATAATTGTTACAGTAATTACTGTTCAATATTTTATTTTATTGATTCAATAATTGATACGTTAAAATTTTATATTATTATTGTTCAATAATTGTCACTGCACAGTATTTCCTATTATCAGATCAATAATTCATATTATTTGAATAATATTATTAGATAACATTATTGGCAATGTCTAGAAAGTTCTGTTTAAGGAGAGGTTTGGTCACCTAATTGCGCGCCAGTAAGGAGAAATTTTTATTGGAAAGCCCCCTCTTTTCTGGAAACGGCCTGGTTGTCATAAATGTGATTCTGTAATATTATCTGTGAATAATTAATTATTGATTCACATGATAAAGAAATATTTATTTTATGTGGATATAAATGAGGGATATATTTTTTTGGTTAAAAATGAAGGAGTTAATGTTGAGGTGTTTTATCTGTATTTTTGTCGGAACGGAGGTATTGAAAATTAAATTAGGGTTTTTGAGATATTTTGCGGGGGTTATAATTTTTAATCCGACCGTTGGATCGTTGTAATTTTTGGATATGTTATACATATATAAGTTGAGTATATGTCCACAAATTTTGAACCGTTAAAAATGAACGTATGATTTGTTATGAATTTTACGAGATGACTGGTTCTGAAATTGTTGAATTTTCGGAGTTAATCATTTTGGTAGAAAATTCTAGAATTAGTGGGCCCCACTCTTGGTTGGTGAAGAAATGTGCTGAGATTTTTATTCAATGTGGTGGGTGGAAATAGTAGCAGGTAAAGCCATCAGGTTATAGGTTAAGTCTGCTTTGGCGTACTAACATTTTCCTATAAATAGAGGGCTAAGTTAGAATTGAAAATCACACCAGAATTCATAAGTTTTCTCTCTTCCTCTTTCTAGATTATTGAGTTTATTTTGTGAGTATTTAGATACTTTGTGAGTTTCTATTCATCGGTGCAAGTTTCCTTCAGCCTTATACCGATCAGAAGTACTGCACTTTTGAGGTAAGGGATAGTAAGGGATTTTTAAGGTTGTTATATTTTCCAGTTTCGTAATTTTTCTAACCTTCAAAAATTCTGGAAAAATTTGAAATGATATTTTGATGAGTTTTCTCTATTGTGTCCAAAAATGGTGATTTTTGGATGTATAGATTAAGAGTTATGAATTTTATGAGAAAAGACTATTTTAAAAGTAACCGCTTATAACTTCTTGTGGTTAACTCCAAACTTGATAAAATTTTTATTGAGAGTACATGTATATGATAGGAGTATACTCTGTGAATTTCAGAATATTTAGATAAAAGTACAATTTTTGATAAATGTCTAAATATTCGGCTATTTTGGCCATATGAAAAATAGTAAATGACTTTTAAAAATACTGAAAAAAATATATGTTCACTATGGGACTATATTATGTTAAATTACAGAAAAGAAATATTTTTGGAACTGATTTAGTATTTTTTATGAAAATGGTCTAGTTATGAGTAAATGAATTAAATATATTTTGTGAAGTAAGAAAATTAGAAAATAGGATTTTATGGCTTGAGAATCCTATATGAGATATATGCAGATTTTTAATGATGATTTTTGGTTATTGGTGATGAAATCTTATGAGTTTGGCATTTTAGGATGATTAAATGTCTTATTTAGTACAGTGTAAACAATTAAAATAAATTGTTTATAAGCTTAAGAAATATTATTCTTTCAATATCATTATACCGAAATATTGGTATGTATTTTATTGTGAAATTTTTACCTTTTTGTATCGAGTTTACTATTCACGAGTTACTATTCATGAGTTACTATTCACGAGTTACTATTCACGAGTTGTTATTCACAGAAAAATTGGTTTCTTTTTCTGACCAAATTATAGTTGATTTATGAATATTACTCTTGAGATTAAATCTATATGTTGATTATATTGATTTTATTATCATATATAATATTTTTATAACCCTGGTGTTGAATTTCTCTTTTACTTGAGTGTAATGATGGGTAAATTATTGATATGATCGTGACTGAGGAATATCTTTGGCCTGTAGTGCAAAGATGAATTGTTAACTGGTATGATCATGACCATTGAATTTATAATTGAATATATTTAGCTTAAGTGTAAAGATGAATTGATTAATATGGTTATAATTATTGTTTATATAAATTCTGAAATGATTATATATTTCTTTGAGATATGAATATCTTTGGCCTGTAGTGCAAAGATAAGTTGTTGATGAATATTTTCGGCTCGTAATGCAAAGATGACTTGTTGTTGAATATCTTTGGCCTGTAGTGCAAAGATGAGTTGTTGATGAATATATTCGGCTCGTAATGCAAAAATCACCTGTTGTTGAATATCTTTGGCCTGCAGTGCAAAGATGGTCTGTTGATGAATATCTTTGGCCCGTAGTGCAAAGATGAAATTGTTAGTATGATTATAAACAGGAACTGTGATTTGGTATAACCATGATCTTTGATGTTTCAGGTAAAGACATGTGATGAAAATTATGTTCGTCCTGGGTACGAAGAGGAATTTAGAATCACAATTATGATTATGAGATATTCATATGATTGTGGAAATGAACTGTTGATTGATGTTACAGGGATAAAATATTGTTGGTAGATTTTTAACATGGAGAAGATAATGGACTTTATAGTCTATTTGACTCTTCTAATGGATTGCTCGTTCCGTTGCAACTATGGTTAAATTTTTTTATCATCTACCATATGTTCTAAATCTCTGATTTATTACTGTTGAAGGCTATTGATAATTTATTTATCTTTAGTCATGATATTATTTACTGGGCTAGTTGTGCTCACCCTTTTGTTTCACAATTCCTTTCAGGTAATAAGAGTGTAGCTAGGTCGAGCGGGGGTAACAAGGGAATAGAACGGTGGTCTCTAGCTGTGGAGTTCTCCCTAAGCAGTATAGAAAAGTTCATTTAGTAGTTATATTTGGTGAATCCAATAGGGTAAGGCGTACCCAAAGTTGGAAGGGTGTTTTTTCACTATCATACAAGATGTCTAATGACATACAACCTCGTGTCATCATAAGACAGGGTTGTGCTCATCCACTTGCTGAGTATCTTTACGAGCACTACCTATATAATCTTGGTGTTTGTTTGAAGTATAATTTTCGATTAAAGATAGTGGAGATAATGATAAGTCAAGAGAAGACTCACCATTGGGAAGAATATGATAGTAATATTCTCGTTTTTCTTTAGAGTCTATTGGGTCAACCAAGGATAATTCTGTGGCCATATGATATCTATCATAACCTAGACGCATGACCTCCCATGTACGAAGGTTTCCTTGAGCACTTCCCAAAGATTCTAATTTCTAAAACAGTTTTTGACTATACCTTTATGTAAGGTGTCATTGTGAGGTGATGTTCACGGTTGGAACATGAGTCACATTTGGTATATATTTGTATCCAAACTCACATCATGTGTTGTTGTATTTTGCACGACAATTGTTGTAATAAAGTTGTAATTATTTTCTGTACCATGTATTTGGCGACTCATAATAGGTTGGATGGAATGGACCTATTTTGGGGTAGTTACATATGAGATTCATTTCCTAAATTCCCCTAAATACGGCAACTAAATTAATTTAAACTAAATTAATTCAAATTCATTCAAAATTCGAAGAAACTCAATCTAAAGGATAAACATCCAGTAAATTACTGAAGATCTGGTTTTCACCATTTGGTTTAGATACAGATTCTCCATTTCAACCAATCTTTCTCTCTCCCAAAATTCCCAGAGTCATCAAGACATGTGTTACGGTTCACATCGAAAGCTCCTTCTAGGGCGGTGGAGGATCTGAGGCTCCGTTTAGCCGAGACCGAGGCAGGACACCGAGCCGGGATTCGAGACCAGCTAGACGAGATGAAGCGATTCGTCTCCGTCATGGAGATACAATTACTTACCGGTCTCCTCTCTTCTCCGGTACCCAAAATTAGCTCTCAACCCCCTTCTAAAACTACATGTTATGTTTGTATATATGTATCAATTTAAAGTTTAATCTTGCTCTAAAAAAAGAGCAATCTTTCCTTCCTTCCAGCTTTGATAAATGTTATGCTAGGAAAATCTCTGAAGCCTTTTCAGTTTTCTCTAAATATATTTTAGATGGACTATGAACTATGGGTCTCAATAATTGATATGATTATTTTGTCACCATTTCATTCATATATGTGTTTATGCTTGCTAATTTCTCTCTAATTAGCACATGAATCCATTGCGGATAAGTAGGATAGGAGAATACATAGAACTTCAATAGAATTGCTAATCTTTTATGATTCTTATAGGCTATTGAGAAGTTGAAAGCTAAAAATCTTGCAGGTTTTGACCCTTCATTTTAGTTGTGCAAAATGACTTTTAATTTGACTTTCACTCTGTCTCAGTTGCTCGCCTTCAGATTTGGAGGGTGCAGTCCGCCAGTCAAGTGTATCAGGTGCAAGGTTTGTGTCTTCAGGAGGAATGAGAGCCATTGTATATGCTAGAAAGATTCAGTTAAATAATATTATCAATATACCTTTGGGTGGATAAGTAATATTGCTTGCAATATTTTAGAGAATATCACTATAGAAATTTTTCCGATAATTCTATATAAAATATTCGACATGATTTGTTTCCAAATTTTCGAAATATTTTCCATATTAACACCAATATTTGGCAGTAAAGAGTTACTTAGTTGATTTTGTTCCCAAATTTGAAATTTGTCCAACTCTTATTCCATTTTTCTAGAAGTTTTTCACCTATTATAATTTGACTATTTTCAGAAATTTCCTTGCCCCTGATGTTGTTACAGGGTTATAGTCGATAATGCTGGTTGTTCCAACGCCACTCGCGTTATGGTAAGTATCACCTTCTGTTAAATTTCCCAAAAGTTATTTGTCCAAAATTAGTTTGACATTTTGACTAATTTGTCCATTATTTTCTGGATAGTGCTAGAAAACATGGAATTCTTCTAGAAGTGGTTCAAGTTCTCAAAGATCTGAACTTGTAAATTAAGAAAGCTTACATTTCTTCAGATGGAAGATGGTTCATGGATGGTAAATTTCTTGAATCTTAAATTTTTTAATCTTTTGGGGCTATTTTTTAGCTGAAGTAATTTCTTGAAGCTTACATTTTATCATCTTTTTGGGCTATTTTTTAGCTCTAATCAACTGGATCTTTTGCTGATTATGATCATATATTCTTTTGTGACTCGATCATATATATATATATATATATATATATATATATATATATATATATATATATATATATATATATACAACCAATTATTGTGAGACTCTTAATTCTTATTTCAATTTGCAGCAGCTTAGTATGCCTAATTTATCGTCTTTTCTTAATACTTATGTTGTGGTGTTAGGCAGTTGAGCCGCACCATGAATTTTTTTGAGTATTTTCTTACTGATTGTTTTTTAAGTTTTCTTTTTCCAAAATATTTGATAGGTTATAACCTAAATTTATATATGGTCATGGTAGGTTGAGAATTGAGATTCAGTTGCATAACTCTATACATAAACACTCATTTTTCTCAACTAAATTTAGAAAAATATGATTTTTTTATGTTACTAAATGCCAACTCCTTTTGTCCCCCATTCTAAGGGGAGATCACATGGTCAAATCCTACCTACTCCAAGGTTATTGTCTTCATAGTAAAATAAATAATTGAAGTAAAATTTTTGTCGTATTTTTCAAATTGTAATTCATTGTTGGGTTATTTGACCTGTGCTTATTAATCTAAAAAGAAATGTACTATATATACTTGAATTTAACCTTAAATTTATGTTATGGATTTGAAATATATATATATATATATATATATATATATATATATATATATCTTTGCCCTCTAATCCTTAGATACCTTTTCATGGACGGTTTTGATTTACTTTTAGAAATTGTATTCATTTTGTTTGTAATCTGTTGTTAAACTTTACTTTGTCCTGGTGTAAGCACTAATCTTGGAGCTGCCTTGGTAACTATTGAAACTGGAACACCATCATGGGTTTTTTGTTACAAGAGCAATGTTTTATCACTACAACTGGATCATTCGTTACAAGAGGTTGTCAATAGCATGAAAGATCTTATGGATTTCTGAGATCCATAAGTAATTGTTTTCTAAAACCCTTTGACTTACTTTCGTGGTGGGTGACTTGGATTACCATTGATTACAGAATCTCTGATGCACTGGCTAATCCTCCTAATACAAAATAGAAGTAGGTGAAGCTTTTCTTTTTGTTTCATTTGTTCCTTCTATATTTGCTTTGTGTTTGTACAGTGTGTCCTCAAGGATCTTAATGCCCTGTTTGTTCGAGGATTTGTTGTTTATCCGGTTCAAATTATTTTTCTTTTCACTTCTTATTTTTATTTTGTGGGTGGACTACTCTTTCCCTGTACATATATTCTTTTTTCATCTAATATATATATATATATTATAATCCAAAAAATAAAAATCCATTATAAAGGAGCACACTAAGCTTAATTTGGTTGATCCTATTCTTGTGCCTCAGGTCCAACTACAGTTAGTGGAAGCCTTTCTGGCCTTGCACCCAGACTTCATGGTTTTCATGTCCATGCTCTTGGTGATACAACAGATGGTTGCATGTCAACTGGTAAATTTCACCCATGTACTTGAATTTTTCTGTACTTTTGACAATGGCAACTGAAAGAATGCAACGATTTTTATATTTCTTCTCTTGATCATGTTAATCTGCAGGACCACATTATAACCCTGCTGGCAAAGAGCATGGCACTCCTAAGGATGAGATATTCATGCTGGTGATCTCGGGAATGTTACAGTTGGTGAAAATGGTATGCATACTTGTATTCATTGCATGATGAGTCATCACTATTTTGATTATTGTGATCATTTAATCATGTGTTTATGTTTGATGGTTTGCTTATTCATTTCACGTGTCACCACTTTCACTACTATTTATTCAATGTGGCCCTCATTTTGGAGTAGTTTTTGTTACGAGTAACTCAATGGTGCTAAACTTATAGGTTTTGGTGTTATTTTTTTTCCAATCCTATAATTATATTTAGTATTTTTTGTGGCTAAAAACCGTAGTTTTTTTTTCGGGGTTTCATATCGGCCAGGGGGTTTGGTGGATACAAATTATGTTCTGTCTAGCTTTTAAAATTCTACTTTACCTCTAGAAAAAATGTTGGTCTAGAATGTCCTTATATGTACTCCCATTGTAAACTATAAGATCATTATTGACCTTTTGAATTTAACTTAAAACACTTTCAAACTCAAAATTTTGACATGAATTCATTTAATTTTAATCAATACATTAATTAATATTGTAAACTATCTAAAAATATTACTCATTGTTGTAATATTTATTATTTCATAATTTTAATGAATCATCTAAATTTTGAGTTTGAAAATGACTTAAATTGACTTTCAAAAGTCAAAAATGATCTTATAATTTGAAACATGGGTAGTATATATAAAAAAATGCTTGTATAGGAATTGCAAATGCAGTACACGTCTCATTCGATGAACTCTGAGATGGGCCCTTACTAAAAGAAAAGTATGCATATACTTGGAATTGTGGGTTAGAAATGCTTCTAGAGTTCAACTATCTATTTGCCCTATGAAATTTTTATTTAAATGTTTAAATGCGTCAATAATATACTTGGAATTGTGTGTTTGAGTTTATAATATTTCCCCCTTCATGTATCTGATTATTATCTCTTATAAACAAATGACTAAGAATATTGTCAAGGATTTTGCAAAGTTGAATAGATCTTTCATGATTATTTTTATATGTTTTGTTTCAACTTGCAGAAAGCCATGTCTATTTATAAGAAGCAGAGGGAAGAAATTGGAGCTGTAAGACCCCGAATTATTAATAAATGAAATTTAATTTCCTCTATTTATCATTTTGAAATAGTAAGGGTGGATTTGATTAATGTGGTTAGTTATGGGTAAAATGCGCAAATATTTCCAATAAACAAGTGGTTATAAAATACTCATTGTTGTCGGAGAATATTCGGTTGGTCGTGGAATATTCTTACTGTTGGGGAATATTCGTACGACGGCGCAGCCTTGTGTGGGCCCCATAACGGAAAGCGATTGGATGAAGAAAACGACAAAAATAAGTTGTTTATAAATAACGGCGTAGTTGTTACCGTTAATACTGTTGGAATACCCGGTGGTTAAAACACAGTAATACGCGTTGTTGCACAGTAGCACACGGTATTGCACCAATTATTGATTCTTACGTAAGAAGGCACTACTCAATAATTGTTACAGTAATTACTGTTCAGTATTTTATTTTATTGATTCAATAATTGCTGCGTTGATATTTTATACTACTGTTGTTTCAATAATTGTCACTACACAGTATTTTCATTATCGGAGCAATAATTCATATTATCTGAGTAATATTATTAGATAACATTATTGGTAATGTCTAGAAAGTTCTGTCTAAGGAGAGGTTTGGTCATCTAATTGCGCGCCAGTAAGGAGAAATTCTTATTGGAAAGCCCCCTCTTTCCTAGGAACTGCCTGGTTGTAAGTACTGTAATTCTGTAATATTATTTGTGAATAATTAATTATTGATTTATATGATGAGGAAAATATTGATTTTATGTGAATATAGATGGAGCAAATTTTTAAATGTGACAATTGTTGAAAATTAATATTTTATCTTTTTCTGATAAAAGAATTCATTTAAATATATTATTTTAATAATATATTAGTGGTGATATTTTTATAATGAATGTGGGATATATGAGTATATGAGGTGAAAGAGTATTTTGTGGTATTAAATGATTAACACATGTTTTGTGTGTTGGTGGGCACACTTCTTGACCGAAATTTGATTATAAGCTGTAAAATCGCCCGTTTGTGGATTTCAGTCAATTGTTGTTTGGAATTTGGAAAAACTTTCTTCTACAAAGTTGTAGAGAATTGAATTTCCTATAAAAACTCGCGAGATTCGAATTTTCTGATGAAAGGGCTATTTATTGTGAATTATTGAAGTTCCGGAGTTCCGAAATAATTAATTTTTGGAAGTTTAAAATACTTTAAATAACAAAAACGTTTTTTTTGTTTGTTTTGTGGGCTACAACATGTGCATAATGAGCTGAGATCAGATCTAGGAAGGTGGGCTTGAAAATTATATATATATATAATATTATTATATTCAATTTTCTGCTTTGGTGTTCTAAGCATTTTCCTATAAATAGGGTGCTTAGGTTAGAATTGAAAATCACACCAGAAACTGAAATCTTCTCTCTCTTTCTCTCTCTATATTAGTGAGCGTATTCATGTGAGTATACTTTGAGTGTTGTTATACGGTGCAAGTTCCCTTCAGCACTATATCCGGTAGTCCAGCCAGAAGTACTATTCTTTCGAGGTAAGGGATGTTATTTTCTTCCTAATGATATTATTTTTCAATATCATTATGTCAAAATATTGATCTGAAGTTTTTATCAAATTTGGAACTTTTTGATGTCGGGGTTACTATTCATGAGTTACTATTCACGAGTTACTATTCACCGAAAAATGAAATTTTCTTCTTTTTGTCCAAAATATCTATTATGGATACTAGCTTTGATTGTATCCATGTTTTGATCATTCTTAAATTTTACTCTACTATGATTATTTATGAGGTATTTTTGGACATGGATAAACTGAAATACGAATCCTGAATAATTGTTATTTTGCTTCACTGGATTCGTTCTCTTTAAAAATATTTTTCATCATCCTCAGTCCTAAATGATGATATAATTGAATATCTTTGGCCTGTAGTGCAAAGATTAATGATTTCTGATGAATATCTTTGGCCCGTAGTGCAAAGATGAACATGTGTTTAGATGAACATGACCAACTGGTGAATATCTTTGGCTTGTAGTGCAAAGATGAATATTGAGTGATGTTACAGGGATAAGATGCTGATGATGGACTTTTAAATTCATAGATAATAGTAGATTTCATTCTCTACGTAACTCTTCTATGAATTATTATTTTTCGCTGCGAATATGGATTTAAAGCTTGTTGTCTATTGTATTCTATTAGATTTTTCCCTGTTGAAGACTAACGATAATTTATTTTATATTATCTTAGTCATAATATTCTTTACTGGGCTAGTTGAGCTCACCCTTTTCCTTTTGTTCCATTTTTTTCTTCTCAGGAGGCGAGAATGTAGCGAGTACTAGTCGGGGTATGGAATGAAGGTTCTAGAGAGTCGTTTTAGTAGTCCTCACCATTTTTATATAATAATGTATCAATAATTGTAATGAGGACCTATTTGAGTGTGGATATTGTCTAGATGACAATATTTGTATTTAAACTCACAGTATATATGTTGTCGTATTTTGCACGACAATTGTAAAAATAAAGTTGTAGTTATTTTCTGTACCATGTATTTGGCGACTCAAAATGGGTTGGGTGGAATGAACCTATTTTGGGGGCGTCACAGTTGGTATCAGAGCTTAGGGATATGATCTCTGGCGGAGATCGGGGAATAGAACTAGGAGGGGAGAGACGAGTAAATCCTTCGCTAGTGTGTCCTACCTAAGCTTATTTATTGGTCGGTCATAATCTAGGGATATTATATGATTTGTTAATTTGTTAAATTAACCCTTGTTTTATGTCAATATTTGAGAATGTCGACTGAGAATGTTAACAGTGGAGTAAATGAAACCGTGGAGACACCTGTACTCACCAACGAGGAGAACGTGCAACAGGCTGGCAATGTTCCTCATGTGAACAACACCACTGAGCAGACGATGAACGATGAGATGTTTAGAAGCTTTTTGCGGTTCATGCAAAACCAGACGAAGGAGATTCCTGTTCAAAATGTAGGAAGAAACAATGGCAACGCACAGCTGGTCACAGCTAAGCAGTTCAAAGAGTTGGGACCACCAGAATTCTGGGGAAAGCCGGATCCGATTAAGGCGGAGACGTGGGTCAAGCAAATTACCAAGATATTCGATGTCTTGGGATGCACGGAGGAACAGAAGGTTCCATTCGCCACCTTTATGTTCCGTGGCGAGGCAGACTACTGGTGGGAGTCTGTGAAGCGTACCCATCCAGCCGCACTCAGCATGTCTTGGGAGACGTTTCAGAAACTGTTCAATGACAAATACTTTCCTGAAAGTGTTCGTTATATAAAGGAAGTGGAGTTTATTAGACTGGAGCAGAACAACATGACGGTGTCTCAGTACGAGGCAAAGTTTGCAGAGTTGTCCAGGTTTGCACCTCATTTGGTGGAGAATGAGGAACGTATGACACGGATGTTTCTGAGAGGTTTGAAACCCGTCATACGTCAATATCTCATTTCTCATAAATTTTCTCTCTATTCAGATATTGTCAACATGGCTCAATTATTAGAGCTAGATAACGAGTATGGTCAACCGAGGGACCACAACCAGGATCATACCGGTGACAGCAGTCATCAGAACAATGATAACCAGCGGAGAAAGAAAAATACAGACAAGAACGGAAACCACTCTGGTGGTAATCGTGGCCATGAATATAGAAGAAGCGAGTCGGGAGGAGATTTTAAAAAGAGGAGATTCAACAACGATAATACGAAGACGTCAGCACCAGCAGCAACTAGTTCCAAGGGAGGAGAACGACCACCGGTCATATGCTATAAATGCGGAAAAGAAGGATATATCAGCCCAAATTGCCCGCAACAGTTTAAGGTATGTTATAATTGTGGAAAGGAAGGACATATCGCTCGAGATTGTACGGTAGCGAAACCAAGTTCAGCGGGGACGGTGACTCAAAAGGCTGTCCCAGAAAAGTCAAAGTCAACGGTTCCTGGAAGAGCATTTGTCGTGACTGGTCAACATGCGAGGAACCCAAACGAGGTGATCACAGGTAAGCTAATCATAAATTCATGCGAAGTTTATACCTTACTAGATACCGGTGCTACCCATTCATTTATTTTTCCTGCTTGTGCTCAACGTTTAAACTTGACTCCGGAGAAATTAGACTTTAATTTATCTGTGGAGACTCCTATTAGGGGAAACTTTCATCACATCCACTGTTTATAAATCTTGTTTGATCCAAGTTGGCTCCATCACCTTACCTGTTGACCTTATCTCTTTAAAGATACTTGCATTTGACGTGATTTTAGGAATTGATTGGTTAACTACTCATCATGCCAAAATTGATTGTTTTCGTAAGGTGGTTAGTTTTCATATTCCTAATCAACCTGTTGTTCGAATTCAAGCAACAAAGCCATTAAAATCAATCACTGTCATATCAAGTCATAAAGCCATTCGTTTATTGAAAAACGAATGTCAAGCTTTCTTAGCCCATGTTATGGATTTGAACAAAGACACGTCAAATTTGAAAAATATTCCTGTTGTTAGTAACTTTCCTGACGTATTTCCTGAAGAACTTCCCGGTCTACCCCCGGAACGTGAAGTTGAATTCTTTATTGATCTTGAACCTGGTACAAAGCCTATTTCTAAAACCCCATATCGAATGGCTCCTATTGAATTTCAGGAGTTGAAGGTCCAACTACAAGAGTTATTGGACATCGGTTTCATTCGTCCTAGTACATCTCCTTGGGGTGCTCCTGTTTTATTTGTAAAGAAGAAAGACGGGGAGTATGCGACTTTGTATCGATTATCGGGAATTAAATCATGTCACTATCAAGAATAGGTATCCGCTACCTCGTATTGATGACTTGTTTGACCAGTTACAAGGAGCACAATTCTTTTCAAAAATCGATCTTCGTTCTGGATATCATCAGCTGAAGGTTAAAACTGAGGATATTCCGAAGACTGCCTTTAGAACTCGGTACGGGCATTATGAATTCTTAGTCATGTCTTTTGGATTGACTAATGCTCCTACGGCTTTCATGGATATGATGAACCGAGTATTCAAGGATTATTTAGATCAGTTTGTTGTTGTCTTTATTGATGACATCCTCATATATTCCAAAAGCCGTGAAGATCATGAGCACCATTTGAAGCTGGTACTCCAAAGGTTGCGTGAAAAACAAGTTATATGCTAAGTTGAAGAAATGCGAGTTCTGGATTGAGGAAGTAGCATTCCTAGGGCACGTAGTGTCAAAACATGGAGTATCTATGGACCCGGCGAAGATTGAAGCAATACAAAGCTGGGAGCAACCGAAGACGGTGACCGATGTACGTAGCTTTCTGGGCTTAGCTGGTTATTATCGGAGATTCGTAGAAGGGTTTTCTCGAATCGCTACCCCCCGTTAACTCAGCTTACTCGGAAGGATATCAAATTCGTATGGAGCGAAGAATGCGAGAAGAGTTTCCAAGAGCTTAAGAGGAGACTCATTTCGGCACCTGTTCTGACAATACCATCTGGTTCGGATGGATTTGTTATCTACAGTGATGCTTCAGGCAAAGGGTTAGGATGTGTTCTCATGCAACGTGGAAAAGTCATAGCCTATTCCTCGCGACAACTTAAAGAATATGAGAGGAATTATCCTACTCATGATCTAGAGTTGGCAGCAGTCGTTTTTGCTCTAAAGATATGGAGACACTATCTATATGGGGAGAAAGTGGAGATATATTCAGACCATAAAAGTCTCAAATATTTCTTCACTCAAAAAGAACTCAACATGCGGCAGCGACGTTGGCTCGAGCTGTTGAAAGACTACGACCACACTATTCAATACCATCCTGGAAAAGCAAACGTGGTAGCTGACGCGTTGAGTAGAAGATCATATGCAGGAACGAGTGCAATGATGACAAGTATACACATAGAACTAACTTTAATCGATAAAGTTAAAGTTGCTCAAGCCACAGACCCGGAACTGATGCGTATGAAGAAGAAAGTGCAAGAAGGTGTTATTCCAGAAGCAAGAATCGATGAAGAAGGAATACTTCGAGTCCACTCCAGACTTTGTGTTCCTAACGATTCTGATTTAAAGTACAAGATCATGATGGAGGCACACAATACACCATTTGCAATCCATCCTGGAAGTACCAAAATGTATCGTGATCTTCGACATACATTTTGGTGGAACAATATGAAGAGAGAAATTGCAAAGTTTATCTCGATGTGTTTAACTTGTCAACGTGTAAAGGCGGAGCATCAAGTGCCAAAGGGTCCGTTGCAACCACTTGAGATTCTGAAATGGAAGTAGGAACACATTACCATGCATTTTGTTACGGGTCTTCTCACAGTTTCTCAAGGCATAAATGTTATTTGGGTTATTGTTGATAGATTAACCAAGTCTGCTCATTTCTTGCCAATACGGGAGACTTATTCCCTTGAACGTCTTGCTAGTATGTACGTGAATGAGATTGTAAGGTTGCATGGCATGCCAGTATCCATAGTTTCGGATCGTGACTTAAGATTCACTTCAAGATTTTGGGTTAGCTTGCAAAAAGCTATGGGCACGGATTTACGGTTCAGTTCGGCATACCATCCTAAAACGGACGGATAATCAGAGAGGACTATTCAAACTCTTGAAGATCTATTAAGACTTTGTGTCCTAGATTTCAAAGGAAGTTGGGATAAGTACCTACCATTGGTGGAATTCTCCTACAACAATAGTTATCAGGCAAGTATAGGTGTGGCTCCATTTGAAGCATTGTATGGACGAAAGTGTCGCTCTCCAGTATGTTGGGATGAGGTGGGAGAAGAAACGTTGTTGGGACCAGAGTTGATACGAATGACTACAGAGAAGATCCAAACGATTCGCCAACGTATACAAACGGCACAGGATCGACAAAAGAGTTATGCGGATCTTCATCGAAAGGACGTAGAATTTGACATTGGGATCATGTATTGTTGCGTGTGGCTCCATGGAAAGGAGTTACAAGATTTGAAAGAGAGGAAAGCTCAATCCACAATTTATTGGTCCATTTCAGATTCTTGACCGAGTAGGAAATGTGGCCTATAGACTCGCGTTACCTCCAAGTATGTCTCGTGTTCATAATGTTTTTTTATATATCTGTGCTTCGTAAATATGTGAAAGACCCGAACCACGTAATTGAGTTAGAACCGGACGAGATAGCCGAATACTTAACGTACGAGGAGGTACCTGTCAAGATTTTGGATAGGAAAGAGCATGTCCTACGCCACGAAGGTCATACCACAAGTTAAAGTTTTGTGGAGAAACCATGCTATTGAAGAAATGACCTGGATTGGAAACGGAAATGAAAGCGAGGTATCCTCATCTTTTCGAAACACCAGGTACGTACGACAATTTCGAGGACGAAATTTCATAAGGAGGGGAGGTTGTAAGACCCCGAATTATTAATAAATGAAATTTAATTTCCTCTATTTATCATTTTGAAATAGTAAGGGTGGATTTGATTAATGTGGTTAGTTATGGGTAAAATGCGCAAATATTTCAAATAAACAAGTGGTTATAAAATACTCATTGTTGTCGGAGAATATTCGGTTGGTCGTGAAATATTCTTACTGTAGAGGAATATTCGTACGACGGCGCAGCCTTGTGTGGGCCCCATAACGGAAAGCGATTGGATGAAGAAAACGACAAAAATAAGTTGTTTATAAATAACGGCGTAGTTGTTACCGTTAATACTGTTAGAATACCCGATGGTTAAAACACAGTAATACGCGTTGTTGACACAGTAGCACACGATATTGCACCAATTATTGATTCTTACGTAAGAAGGCACTACTCAATAATTGTTACAGTAATTACTGTTCAGTATTTTATTTTATTGATTCAATAATTGCTACGTTGATATTTTATACTACTGTTGTTTCAATAATTGTCACTACACAGTATTTTCATTATCGGAGCAATAATTCATATTATCTGAGTAATATTATTAGATAACATTATTGTTAATGTCTAGAAAGTTCTGTCTAAGGAGAGGTTTTGGTCATCTAATTGCGCGCCAGTAAGGAGAAATCCTTATTGGAAAGCCCCCTCTTTCCTAGGAACTGCCTGGTTGTAAGTACTGTAATTCTGTAATATTATTTATGAATAATAAATTATTGATTTATATGAGGAAAATATTGATTTTATGTGAATATAGATGGAGAAAATTTTAAATGTGACAATTGTTGAAAATTAATATTTTATCTTTTTCTGATAAAATAATTCATTTAAATATATTATTTTAATAATATATTAGTGGTGATATTTTTACAATGAATGTGGGATATTATGAGTATATGAGGAGAAAGAGTATTTTGTGGTATTAAATGATTAACACATGTTTTGTGTGTTGGTGGCACACTTCTTGACCGAAATTTGATTATAAGCTGTAAAATCGCCCGTTTGTGAATTTCGATCAATTTCTATTTGGAATTTGGAAAAACTTTCTTCTACAAAGTTGTAGAGAATTGAATTTCCTATAAAAACTCGCGAGATTCAATTTTCTGATGAAAGGTCTAATTTATTGTGAATTATTGAAGTTTCGGAGTTCCGAAATAATTAATTTTTGGAAGTTTAAAATACTTTAAATAACAAAAACGTTTTCTTGTTTGTTTTGTGGGCTACAACATGTGCATAATG
Organism: Panax notoginseng; assembly: GCA_016801055.1. Taxonomy (NCBI): domain Eukaryota; kingdom Viridiplantae; phylum Streptophyta; class Magnoliopsida; order Apiales; family Araliaceae; genus Panax; species Panax notoginseng. The sequence continues at coordinate 12,607,509 of CM029023.1, read as the reverse complement.
AGCTGAGATCAGATCTAGGAAGGTGGGCTTGAAAATTATATATATATAATATTATTATATTCAATTTTCTGTTTTGGTGTTCTAAGCATTTTCCTATAAATAGGGTGCTTAGGTTAGAATTGAAAATCACACCAGAAACTGAAATCTTCTCTCTCTTTCTCTCTCTATATTAGTGAGCGTATTCTTGTGAGTATACTTTGAGTGTTGTATACGGTGCAAGTTCCCTTCAGCACTATATCCGGTAGTCCAGCCAGAAGTACTATTCTTTCGAGGTAAGGGATGTTATTTTCTTCCTAATGATATTATTCTTTCAATATCATTATGCCAAAATATTGATCTGAAGTTTTTATCAAATTTAGAACTTTTTTGATGTCGGGGTTACTATTCATGAGTTACTATTCACCGAAAAATGAAATTTTCTTCTTTTTGTCCAAAATATCTATTATGAATACTAGCTTTGATTGTATCCATGTTTTGATCATTCTTGAATTTTACTCCACTATGATTATTTATGAGGTATTTTTGGACATGGATAAACTGAAAAACGAATCCTGAATAATTGTTATTTTGCTTCACTGGATTCGTTCTCTTTAAAATATTTTTCATCATCCTCAGTCCTAAATGATGATATAACTGAATATCTTTGGCCTGTAGTGCAAAGATTAATGATTTCTGATAAATATTCTTTGGCCCGTAGTGCAAAGATGAACAGGTGTTTAGATGAACATGACCAACTGGTGAATATCTTTGGCTTGTAGTGCAAAGATGATATTGAGTGATGTTACAGGGATAAGATGTTGATGATGGACTTTTAAATTCATAGATAATAGTAGATTTCATTCTCTACGTAACTCTTCTATGAATTATTATTTTCCCGCTGCGAATATGGATTTAAAGCTTGTTGTCTATTGTATTCTATTAGATTTTTCCCTGTTGAAGACTAACGATAATTTATTTTATATTATCTTAGTCATAATGTTCTTTACTGGCTAGTTGAGCTCACCCTTTTCCTTTTGTTCTATTTTTTTCTTCTCAGGAGGCGAGAATGTAGCGAGTACTATCGGGGTATGGAATGAAGGTTCTAGAGAGTCATTTTAGTAGTCCTCACCATTTTTATATAATAATGTATCAATAATTGTAATGAGGACCTATTTGAGTGTGGATATTGTCTAGATGACAATATTTGTATTTAAACTCACATTATATATGTTGTCGTATTTTGCACGACAATTGTAAAAATAAAGTTGTAGTTATTTTCTGTACCATGTATTTGGCGACTCAAAATGGGTTGGGTGGAATGGACCTATTTTGGGGCGTCACAGGAGCCATAAATCGGGAGAAAAGTAATATCTTCCAACTTGGAGAGTCTCGAGGTTGTTCAAACATATGATACTGAGAAAGCTGCTTCAAATGATGATAAACCTGGAGGGCTTGCTTCGTGTAGTGATGCGCAAGAGCGGAGAGTGCAGTCCCAATTATAATGAGGATGTTGACTTGTCAATGATTTACAGGAGTCAGTCCTGGAGGCAGTCATATCTCCCAACAATGAGGGGAAGAAGTTGATTGAAAATAAGTGTGATCCCTTGCTTTTTTCTGATGGCGTCTTCTGGGGCATGTGAGGCAGTGATGCCAGAGTTGATCGAGTCTGGGTCAGTAAATTTAAGTCGGATACATCATTCTCCTGAAAGTACACATGAGACAATTTTATTTTTCCTTGAGCTTTTTGAAATGCCGTTCTTTCTATCTTATGGTATTTGCTTTCTTATTTTAGTTGATTAATAAAGTATCTAAGTTTTCTACTATTTTCCATGGATTGCCGTTTTCAATATCTGAAATGAGGTCTTTTGTTTCTAGAATGGGGATAAAAAAGGCCTTGTCATTGTTTTCCATGAATTTTTGGTCCAACTTTGCTGAGGTGATTACTAGAGTATTTAGATACTTTTTTCACGATAAATGGTATATTTTCAATCATGTCGAACATTACACAAACCAGGTATACAAGAGAAATGAAGATAAAAGGCAGCCGGTATTAGGTACTTATGTGAGCTGCTCCTTGGTTTTTGGGTTTCTTTCTAAAATTTTGAAACTAATGTGCCCTTTTAGTACAAACTGTGAACTCTGAGATGGCCCTCACTAACTATTATAAGCATGCAAATTCTTTTTATGGCTTGCTGAGGACATGTTGATTAATCTGGATAACAAAATTTCATATTCTTATTATATTTTAATTTATTAATTGTATGTACATATTTATTATTAAAAAATTAAATAATCCTGCCGCAACGCGCGCGGGTTTGTATCTAGTATATACTAAATCACAGTACATGACACAATATATTGACATATGTCCTTCTATAAATTTAACGCATGTCCATCCTAATTAATGATTCTTATTGCCTTTGACAAAAATACCCTTGACAATTACTTAGGATATTATATATTGATCACCTTATTTTATGGATATTATCAACAACCACATTATTTTAGGATCCATTAATTAGGTAACTCTCTTAGGCAACACCCAAATTGGATTAATTTAAACACGATAGGGCCAACTTGCTTTTTTTGAAAAATTAGTTTTACTTATTTGAAAAGTAAATTTCCATTAATATTAGACTTTTATTTATTTTACCTACTTTTCATGTGCCTAATAAATTTATTCTATGATTAATTTAATTACTTTCATAGTTCCATGCAATTAACAATTATTTCCATATTTATTTTAAAACTTCAATCTATTAGTTTCTAAAAATTCTTCCAATTATTTGAACACGTTAATTGATTCTAAAGATATGAAAATTTATTTGCTTAACCAATTTATGAAAAACTCAATCAATTAATAAATTATGGAATACTTAAATAATATAAAACTCATCCCAAGATTTATGAAAACAATATTGTTAGATATATGAAAGATAATAAATATTTTAAAAACTTATTTTCTAACCAACTCCATCAATTATTGGAAGTACTAAAAATTAACATTTTAAAATA